>JAHXMU010000565.1:243243-259371 GCA_019455685.1 Philornis downsi
ATTGGTTGCAGCAGTAGATGCTTTTGGAGTAGTCTTCGACCACTTTTTCGCTCATTTCGGACGGTACCTTGGCAATAACTTGGCGAATGTTGGTTTTCAAATGCTCCAACTCTTAGGGATTATCCGCGTAAACACGGTCTTTGACGTAGCCTTACAAAAAAAGTCTAACGGGGTCAAATCGCATGATCTTGCTGGCCAATTGACATCGGCAAAACGTAGAAATTTCTCATGCTATAAAGCCAAAATCGCTCGTATTGTGTAGCTTGTGGCATTGTCTTGTTAAAACCACATATCCTTCAGTTCATAACATACAATTATATGCCGAAAAAAAGTCGATTATCATACAGTCATAGCACTCTAAATTGAAATTTGGATTATCCGCCACACTTTCACTAACACAAGCGATATTTTCAGCAGTGCCTTCATTGCGATAACGCACAGGCCCGACCACATCTGTAACGCTTTCAGTCGCTCCAAATTTCTTTATAATCTTGTCAATTTATTGCACAGTAGGTCGACTATGACGACCATAATTACCCCGTAATGAACGAACAGTGCCCACGTTTAAACCAGCACTTTTGTAGTAAGTTTTAACTATTTTTATGCGGTCTATGGTTGTTACACGATCCATATACGTAAATGGCACACCTTTCACTAAATAAATAACACTTCAGATGACAGGTATTTAACAGCTGGCGGCCTTGCCAGACTGGCGGTTTTGAAACCACTAAATAAATAACCCTGTACATAGCGTTTTACAGAGTGATTTTTTAAGATTTAAGTTTTTAGGTTGACAGCACTGGTTGATAATGGCGTCCAAACGTCATCTATCGAAGTGAAAAGTGTACAGTATACTCTGGCATTTCATCATGGAAAGACTAACAAACGAGCAACGATTGCAAATCGTTGAAATTTATTATCAAAATTCATGCTCTGTGACAAATGTGCATCGTTTGATACGACCATTTTATGGTCATCATAATCGACCTGATGAATCAACAAATCGTGCTGTTATCTTCAAAATTCGCACCAAATTTGTTTGTTGGACATAAAATCATCGACTCGTATGCGTAGAGTATGTACCAAAGAAAATATTGCAGCCGTAGCGACCAGTGTTAATGACGATCGGCGCCGTTCTCAGCGATTGGGTATGTGTTACTCAACCACAAGGAAAATTTTACATTTCGATTTGGGTTTGAAAGCCTAGAATTGAAGCCGAATGGTCTACCACAATGTCTAATTTCTGGTGAGTGGGCCTTAAAACAGCTCAATGAAAATACGCTGTTTTATCGAAAAATTGTGTTTAGCAATCAGACTCATTTCTTGCTAAACTGATACGTAAACAAGCAAAACTGTCGTATTTGGAGTGATGAACAGCCACATGCCATACATGAATTACCGATGCATCCCGAAAAAACGACAGTCTGGTGTGGTTTATGTTGCTGGTGGCATCATCGGTTCATTTTTCTTCAAAGACTTAGACAGCTTATCTCTCGACTTGGCCCCCAAAATCTTGCGATTTAACGCCTCTTGATTATTTCTTGTGGGGTTATGTCAAGTCGTTAGTCTATGTGGAAAAGCCGAACACTATTGAAGCCTCACAGGATAACATAACATAATTGTTATTCGTGGAATACAGGCCGAAATGTTCGGAAAGGTGACGAAAAATTGGACCTTCCGAGTGGACATTTTGAGACGGAGCCGCGGACAACATTTACATGAAATCTATGTATATAAAAATGAATCGTGGTTTGTTCCGATGCTCAAAACTCCTGAACGGCTGGACCGCTTTGCATAAATTTTTGTATATGCGTCTAGGTGGTGCCCGGGACGGTTTAGATTTACAATTCGGTCCAATTGGACAAAGGGGCGTGGTACCTCCCATACAAACCATAAATTAAATATTCAATATTTCTGCTCCTGTTTACGGTATTTGAACAAAATTTGGTACATCGGTTTGGTGTACATATCTTAAGTGCTGCTGCAAATATGGGCGGGATTGGACAATGGGGAGCGGTACCTCCTATACAAACCACAAATTAAAAAGCAATTATTTCTGCTCCTGCTAACGGTATTTAAACAGAATTTTGTATTTCGGTTGAGTGAACATATTTTAAGTTCTTCTGCAAATATAGGCGTTTCTTATTATAATAGACCGATTGGCATGAAACATTTCCAATAAAAATAAAATTTGAAGGCAAAGCAACGTTTGCTGGGTCGGCTAGTTATCTTTAAAAATTAAATGGCAAAGACCAATTTATTGATTCCAATAAAAAATTTTAATATATGATGCAAATTTGAGTGTTTTAGTCGATTTTTAAAAGAACTACGATTAAAAAAAAAAATCATCCTTTATATAATATATGTATGTATAAATAAGATAGTAGTGGCAGTGACATTTAGAACTATACCATTTATCAATTGAGTTTTTGATTTGCCAAACAACTAAGTATCTTAAAAGTAAATTGCCATACTCAAAACAGCATTATCAATTTAAAATATAAACTGTAAAGTAAACTACAAAACAAATTTGGAAACAACCGCATACATCTGGTTTTAGATGCTTAAACTCCAACGAGTCTTAGACTCAAAAAGTTTAGTTTTCGTATCTTCGATATATGTACGATAATCTTTCAAAATGAGATGATAGAAGCATCTGCTCTTTCTGCTTCAATGGTCAGAAAAATAAAGAACAGACAGACCTTTATTTGCTACATAATTTGTACGTTCATTCTTACTCAAGTCTCTGGTAAACCACTGTGCTCCTCTTCCAAAAACATTCTTGTTTGCTTCGTTATACATTTTTTCGACATATCCTCCAAATACATTCATCTCTATCTATTCCTTCATGCATTTAAAGCCATGTCCGGAAATTTTGTGAATTGGGAAGTGTTTGTATGTGTGTGCGAGTATTCAGCTAGAGTTCTGCCACCCTCATTACATTACAAGTGAATATCGAACAAGTTGCTTCTGCTCACTGCTATGCGCTATTTGGTGGTTACAGGCTAAAGGAACATCAGCACCCAGAGGAAGAACATCATCCCAAAGTTAAATAGCGTTTAAAGAACGATTTGTAAATTGTAAATGATCGTTATCTGAAAATGTTTAACAAATTGTTTTTTACTTAACACAAATAAGTTTTTTTTTTTAAAGTCCTGTGTGCTTCTGAATGCCGTTTTTTGTTTGTTGTGTTCGTTGTTCGATATTTACATTTGCTAAGGACGTTGTGGGTCGAATAGAGTTGCGGTGGTTGGTAGCTGTGCTTTGTATAGGACAAAATGTGTTGGGTTGAACCCTTTTTTAACAGTTAAGTTAGGCTTCTGTGTACGTCTGTCTGCTGAGCAAATTGTTTGCAAATAATCTGTTTAAGAAAAAACGACTTTTTCATTGTTTTGAAGGCAATGAGTATTGCGAATTTATGTCGTTTTAGCGTGAAAAATACTATGGAATATTTTGTTGGCATTAAATGTGATGAGTTTATTCCGTTAACAACATTTACTCCATGGGTTGAAAATGTAATTGGGGGAAAATGCGACTATGCTGTGGAATTAGTTCTAAAGCGATAGATTATTACGAACTTTATGCTGTTTAGGATAGTTTGATGGGATAGATTAAAGGATTGTTTATTAGGGTGGATCGGTCCCCATACAGAGAAAAAAGTTTAGCCAATCGCTCCCTTCGATGAGAAATTAGTCAAACCGTTTAAAAAATTTAAAAACATTTTTTTTTTGCTATGGCCCAAATACCGCGTCTTTGGTTTTTTGTACATTTCACGCCATTGGAAGTCCGATTGTAGTGTTTCGCATTCCGTTGTATATGGTCTAGCTTAACTTTTCCGCCCACTCTGTTGTCCAGCCATAAATGAAAAAACAGGTTCAGTAATTAAATCATCATTTCATCGTTATTTAAAGGTATTTAAGGGAATGGATAAATTTTGCGAATGTTAATCTTTATTTAATATTCAGCTATCCATTTAGTGGTTTCAAACTCGCGATCTTGCAAGGATGTCAGCTGTTAAATACCTGTCACCTGAAGTGTTATTTATTTGGTAAAAGCTTTGCCATTGACGAATTTGGACCGTTTAACAGTCGAAGAATTCGTAAAAATAGTTAAACTTACTAAAAATCTGGTGATTCAAACGTGGGCTTTCGATCGAACAACAATTTCTTCTGCGAAGAAGCTCATTTTTCTTTCAGTGGTAACGTCAACAAGCACAATTGTCGCATATGGGGCTCGGAGAACCTAGAAGTGATTGTAGAAAAGCCTTTACATTCGAAAAATGTGACTATTTGGTGCGCATTATAATCTGGAGAAGTAACTTTATTTTTGATACCGAAAAATATATTATATATTTTCGATAATGTCCATCATCCATATTGACGTCATAACATTAATGGATTCTTTAATTATGATGATCTTAGTATAAATTTGAACTATAAAACTGAACTTGTCTAATAAGTAAAGCTTACTTCAATGTTGGCTTTGAATATTTTACTCTGTCTATTAGAATAAATTAACAGTTGTCAGGTTTCCTATCGAAGGGAAGATCCAAAAAAACAAGCTGAGGCGTACGAACTTTTCGTTCATTATAAAGCTGCTTTCAAAAGTCAGATACAACAATAATTGTTTGAAGGAATGACCGAGTTTTATACAGGGTGGGCCATATGAGTGTTGGCGATTTAATTCCTCAATTTCTCGGTAACGCGTGGCGCGGGTTGGCGGGGGGATATGTTGTTGCTGCGCCGCTTCCTGGAAATTTAGTCGCCATGGAGCCGTACACGGGAGTGCAGCGTGCATTTTATGTCCGAGCGTATTACGAAAACAATAAATCAGTGATTACTGCACGACGTTTGTATCGGCATGAACACGGTTTACACGATTTAAGTGAAGTTCCAAGCGCCAATGTGATACGAAAATGGATCAGAATGTTCGAAACAACCGGCTCAACAGTACCAATTACGGTTCGTGGTCGCCCAGTTTCTGCAAGATCAGCCGACATTGTGGAGCGTGTTCGTGTTTCAGTTCAGCGAAATCCGCAACAGTCAACACGTAAGAGAAGTCAGTCTTTGGATGTCAAAAGAACAACTTTACGACGAATTTTGAAACGTGATTTGAATTTGAAGGCTTATAAGATTCAGATAGTCCAAGAATTAAAACCCGATGATGCCAATAACCGACTTAACTTTGTCAATTTGATGCTAGAGCGGTTCAACAATTTCAACAACGTGATTTTTAGTGATGAGGACAATTTTCACCTTAATGGCCATGTGAACAAGCAAAATTGTCGGTTCTGGTCCGAGACTAATCCCCGACGCTTGCATGAACGTCCACTTCACAGCCCTAAGCTTGTCGTGTGGGCTGGGATAACGTCAACCGGTATTATTGGACCATACTTTTTTGAGGACGAAAGAGGGCATGCGATGACGGTTAGAGCGAACAGTTATTGCAACATGCTAGCAGACTTTTTGGTGCCAAGTTCAAGGCAATACCTCGAGGATGTGGTTTCAACAGGATGGGGCCACATGCCATACGGCTAGGGTACCCATAGAGCTGCTGAAAAATGTTTTTCCTGGAAAACTCATTTCGAAAAGAGGGGATATTGAATGGCCCCCACGTAGCCCCGATCTCTCTCCATGCGATTATTTTCTATGGGGCTACCTCAAATCGGTAGTCTACGAGAATAATCCGACCAATTTAGAGCAGTTGAAGAGGAACATTATTCAGGAAAGTAACAAAATACCGAGAACAACTTTTCAACGAGTTTTCCAAAATTTGCGACTTCGGTTCCAAGAGTGTCAAGCAGCCGAGGGAAGCCATTTGGACAACATTATTTTTAAGTCTTAAAAATTCCCAAGCTTCTACTTTTTAAAAATACAAATATATTTTTTTATGTTTCGTAGTTTTTTTTTTTAATTGAATATTTAAACCGCCAACACTCTTATGGCCCACCCTGTATTATCAGTGCGAAGCCTTTTTCTCTTTAGTAAAAATTTTATTAAGACAAACGGAGTGTTAAACAAGGCGATAGTCTACCGTGTTATGACAAAAGTTGCAGTAAAAAATCCATTATTACCTGTTTTCCAAGTGTGATGAATGCGATCGGGTTGCGCCAGATGGCGTTTGCAAGATAATGTTTCGTACTACTCAAACAGTTTTGTGATTGCTTGTCTCAAAGTTCCATGTTTAGCTACTTGTTCGTTGCCTGCTTACTATTTATCACATCAAGTCTCGCATTAAGCCATCGTATTGAAATTAAGTTATATTTACGAGCTTTACAAAAATTTTACAAAAACTTTTCTTGTTTTCAGACATTCCTTTACGTTTTGTTTCTAAATCCCAGAAATGCGAACAAAACGTGGAAAAAAGTTGTAGAATTCATAAAATTAAGAAAACGACTATAATATTAACCAAAATATTTTATAATTTTAGGTGCGTAACTAAGTTCTCGCTGTTTTTTTTTTTTTTGTAAAAATTCAAGTTTATTATGAAAACATGTTTATAAATGATTCATTAAAAGTATTACCCATTGCTAGCTACTACTATTTGCCATCTTTCTGGCAAAGCTCGACTTCCGTCACAGTAAAACTTTTCATCTTTTGAGGCTATCCAGGAATCTATCCATTCCTTGATGTCGTTATATGAGTGGAACTGCTGGTCAGCCAGACCGTGTGCCATCGAACTGAACAAGTAATAATCGGACGCCACAATATCAGGAGAATATAACTGATGGGGTAAGATTTCCCATTTCAGCGTTTCCAGGTAGGTTTTAACGGATTTGGCCATGTGAGGTCGAGCATTGCCATGCTGAAGAATCACATTGTTGTGCCCCTCCGCGTATTGCGGGCGTTTTCCGCACAAAGCTCAGCTGAATCGCATTAATTGAAGTCGATACCGATCGCCAGTGATGATTTCGCTTAGTTTCAACAGCATGCAATAAATAACACCGAGCTGGTCTCACCAAATACCTTCGCAGTGTGAATAATCGGCCGAAGCGACGACGTAAAAGCATGACCGGACACCCGTCATGACTTTCTTTTCTTTGGATTGCTGTAATGAATCCATTTTTATCACCCAATACGATGAAGCAAATCTTTCCTTTTTTGTCCCTGAAGGAGTTGTTCACAAGCAGAAAAACGACGCTCAACCTCCATTGGCTTCAACTCAGAAGGAACCCAAGTTCCTTGCTTTTGAATCATTCCCAACGCATGTAATTGGTTGGAAATGGCTCAGCGGCTAACTCCTAATACTAAAGCAAGCTCTACCTGCGTTTGACACGGATCCCTATCAAGGAATACCGTCAATTCAGTGTCTTCCAAGGTTTTTCGTCTCCCTTCACGCGAACGGTCATCAACATCGAAATCACCGTTTTTAAAGCGATGGAACCCATCTCGACATGTTATTTCACGTAAAACAGCATCTTCGTAAACATTTTGAAGCTCTCGATGAGCTCCAGCCGCCGCTTTCTTCGATTGAAAGAAGGAAAGAAATCGATTGAAAGAAAGAAAATAATCAATACTTCCAGCATAAGGCGATTATTTGACACAAATCATACTCTTACATATTCACACAACCAAAAGGATATGACGTCAAAATAAAATCACTATTGTGTCGAGGCGGTATGGCTACCATATGCCTAAACTTGGCTCATGACGTTTAGGTTATGGCAGAATCGACTAGCACTTACAGCTGGTGCCATCTATTGGCAAACAGCGGGAAATTTGTTGCGCACCTTATTAAAAAAAATAATCATAAAAAGTTCAGTGTTTTATCTTATTTCATCAGATAACTTTCAAAATTCTTTATTTACAGAATTAATAAACTAATGAATGTCTAAATGGAGGGGTCGAGCATGGGCTCAGCAGTGTTTCAAAATAGCAGCAGATTTGTTGGTGTTCTGCCCACATTACAAGTTCCAAAGTAGGTAAGTACTTTATGGCATTACTTTTACTAATACAAACAATTCAACTGCTTCGGAAATATTAATATATTGGAATAAATTTCTCATGGCATACATGGGCATAGTCTAAATATTTTAGCTTATGTTTAACATCTATCATTAATTAATATTCCAAAATAATGTATAGAATTGTTTTTACATCATATGAGCAATTTTTTTCTAAACTTTGGGAAACCACGTTTGTAATGATATATCGTTTGTCGTTTATTTTGGTCGTATTAAATTTTCTCTTCGATTTGTGGAGATTCTGAACATTTTTTTTTGTTAATAAAATCGAACTTTTTCGTCTACACATCATACTTTTGACGATATAAAATAAAATATATAATGAAACAAATATAAATATCAATTTTTAAACAACAATCGTGAAGCTTAATGATCATTTACAAAATATTTTGTCTCTGGATCGTATTTTGTCCATCTATATTTCACTCAAGACATTTGCTAAAAAGACCCCCCGTTTTCTGCACCAAACATGTGACTTAACTTTTGCGCCTACATACTTCGGATTTGGTTGCCAAATAAGAATCAAAATTACCCTTTTTCGAATTTTATGTTCACACTCAGAATTACCAATGAAACTTTAAACTATTTGTTATAAAAAGTATAATTCAAACAATAGCATTGTCCGTTGTTTCGATTTTTCCATTTAATAAGTTCAATGTATTTGTTCGTTTATATAAAAAAAGAAGCACTTTATTTAATTTAGCCAAAGATTAGCAAACGCCATTTTTATTTGTTAGCTGCTCAGATATACAGTGCCGTTCACTTGAATAGCACCCCCTTTAAATATTTTTCTAAGCTCGATTTTATCCAAAATAATAATTACAATGAACTGGTCATACTTTAATAAATCATATTTCACATATTTGTTGTAATCCTATAACATAGTTTTTGTTTCATTTTAATGAATTAAGTACTAAAACATTAAAAACAAAAATTCAATTTCAGTTTTTGGTTCATTTGAATTCCATTTAATTCCATTAATGGGTTCACTTTTGCTTGAATACTGCTTGTCTGAGTCGTACACCTTGTGTACTAGTCATTCCCAGACGTTTCCAATAAAGTTTAAGTCTCGAGAGTTAGGCGGCCAGTTCATAACCTCAACATTTTGGCTTTCAATCCATGATTTCACGACTCTTGCTATGTGGATTGGCGTGTTGTCATGCTAGAATTTCGATTCCAAGTCTCCGAAAACATTTTTAACTTCAGGAAAAGATTTTTCCAGCACGGCTTTGTATTTTTAACTTCAGGAAAAGCTTTTTCCAGCACGGCTTTGCATGAAGCCGCATTCGTTTTTGCAGGGAGTGTAACTGGAGTTCTATTGTGGCATAAAAAGAGATGGAGCTCCATACCATAACTCCACCTTTACGGCTGTGTAATCGATTGAGTAGGTGTTCCTCTTTTCGAAGATCGTAGAAGTAGTAATTGTATCCATCAGGACCCTCTAAATATATTTCTATTCCATATTTCATTTGTTCGAGGTTCTTTACGGAGATTGTCTAGCGGTGGTTTCTTTTTAAGTCTCAAGCGTTGCAAGTGTGCTACTTTTAATATAATTCTTTTATCGTTGATACACTTGCACTCACGCTAACTTTTTCCTGGAGTTGTGTGAATGTGAGGCATATCTCAGAATAGCCCTCTTGTCAGCGGCTGTAATAGCGCTTGCTGTTCGACCTTTCATATTGTTTCCAATTGTTTTCTAAAAATGATTTTTTTCCAATATAAAACAACAAATTGTAAAAGCATTATTTCTTATTAATTTTAATGATCTAACTAAAAGTTACTATTATAATATTCATAATAGCACATCATCATTAGGCACTCAATCGGCAGTGCTTAATTACACGCAATGTCTTCGAACTAATTTGTCGCTTACATTGCGAATGCCTGTCAAAGGTGTGTCAACTCAGCTTCATTCGCAAAACCAATACTATAAAAACCACTGTGTCATGTTTTTTGAGTGAAACTTTTTTGATGTTCCACTTTTTACTTAAATATTTGCTATGCAAGTAGATATTCAGGTCCTCATGAATTCTTAACTTAAATATTTGCGATGCAAGTAGACCTTCAAGAACTCATAAATTCCATGTACATGTAATAAAAAGAAATCCATTAAATCCATTATAACATAGTTAGTGTGGTACCATTTGAGTCACAAATTCATCGTATCTTTTCGATAACTTCTTGCCACTTTCAAGGTAATCCCATTATGTCTCTCTCATGGAAACTCAGCGTCCTAAAAAACAGGGATAGTAAATTTTCGCAAGCTACTCTTTAGATGCACTTTTTACCTTCCAACTTATATTGGATAATTCCCTGTCAATCCCGCCAAATAAACAGTAAAAACTTCCTATCTTGGCCTTCGTTTGCGGCAGTTTAACGCGATTTGACTTCGACTATTTTCGCTTGACGTTATCGTCAGTGACCCAATTTGCGTCACCGGGAATTCTTTTCTCTTTTTTTAGTTTTTGTATAGTCTTTTTCAAGCATTTAGCCCTTGGGCAATCGAAACAGTGCTTACATGATGATCGAACTGAAGGATTTTCATTTTTCTATCGATGTTATTGACAACGGTTTCAACGAACAAAGAGTCTACACGTTTGGGACGCTGTGTGAAGGTTGGCAACTATAATTTTGAAGTGGTGAAAGAATTCATCTACCTCGGTTCCGCTGTAAACAAAGCATGGAGATAAAGAGGAAAGTATTGCTTGTTACTATGGGCTAAGCGAGCTATTCAATGATAAAGCCCTCTCTCGACAAACGAAAATCTGACTGTACCAGACGTTGGTTCCACCTGTCTTGTTATATAGCGCAGAATCCTGGGTTATGACGCAAGCGGATGAATCAGTACTGGTAATTTTCGAGAGGAAAATACTCCGGAAAATATACGGACTCATCGTTAACGGAGAGTATCGACGTTGCATGAACAATGAGCTTTATGCCGCCATCGACGTGGTCAAACGCATTAATATACAGCGATGGCGTAGGCTGGATCATGTTGTGCGGATGGACCAAATGCTCCAGCAAGGAAAGTTTTCGACGACGAACTCGATGGATGGCGCAGAAGAGGGCGACCAATACTCCGTTGGAAGAACCAATTGGCTTGCTTTTTCGCCGTTATCGAAAGGACAGCTAAATCTTATGTTTCTAACGAAATCTAGCGCATCCAGATAGCACTTATAATGGGTTATCCATATAGTGGGACCAAAACCACTGGTGTGGCAAGGCTGTTAAATACGTGCCATCTGAAGTGATATATTTAGTTAGTGAAAGGTTTACCATTTACGAATATGGATTGTTTAACAATCGGAGAACGCGTAAAAATAGTTAAAGCTTATTACAAAAGTGGTGATTCAGGCGTGGGCTTTCAATCGAACAAAATTTTCTTCAGCGATAAAGTTCATTTCTCACTCGGTGGTTACGTCAACAAGCAAAATTGTCGCACATGAGGCGCGGAATACTCAGAAGTGATTGTGAAAAGCCATTGCATCCGGGAAAAGTGACTGTTTGGCACGTATTATAATCTGGAGTTGTCATTGGACTGTTTTTCTTTCCAAAACTACCTCAAAAGGATGCACTGCTGCCACCAATTCGGAGGCGTTCATTTGAAGGACATTGTATTTCGTATATAATGGCAAGGTCCAAGCATTATATTTTAATAAAAGTTGCATTGAAATCATACCTTTATGTGTGTTTTATTTAGCGTTACTTTTAAAACCGAAATTGGTAACCTTCTACAACATGAGATACAGATTGCTAAAGCCATTTATTTCAAAAATAATGTATTTCTTACTACTACTTTACTTTATCTTACTTTACTTTACTTTACTTTACTACATCCTACAATTGTTTTTCAATATTTTGTCGATATTTTCTACTGGGTTAGTGATAAAATTATTATAACTTTGTCCGATCATCACTTTCCGGATATTGTTTGGAAGATTCTGACAGCTGCTTTTCAATTCAAAATGGTTGTGCAATTTTTTGCCTTCAGTATTTCGCAAAATTTCTCCGCAGTATATAATTTTTATGCTCACTTTCTACATGCATAGTGCCACTAATATTTTTACAGTGTAAGTTAAATTGGTGTCTAAGGCCATGTTGAAATAAAAAGCATCAACCAAAATTTTTAGAGGAAGTTTAACCAAAAAAAAAAAAAAAAAAAAAAAATTGAAGACGTCTTGTGTGCATAAACTGACATCATATCCTCAGAAATAATTTCAATGGTTTAATTTAGAAATAGTTTCTGTAGTTATTTATACAAGATACTAAAAATGCAGATAAATATGTAGTAGAATAACAACAAAAATGATATAAACGCAATATTTTAAATAAACGCGATCAAAAACTTTTATGTTTTGAAGAACATGATCTGCTCTAATCGTTTTTCTTCCTTTTTCCCAGTTTTTCGTTCGTTTTGTCCACAAAATTTCTTTTGACAAAAGTAAAATAATTGTTTTTTCGTTCAGACAATACAATATATTGAATCATCTGAGAGCAACTAAAAGTGATCAGAGAGTTTATTTTAAATCTTGTTAAAGTTAAAATGGGTTGAGTTTCTCAGGCTCGGTCAAAAGACAAAGTTTTACAGAAAATGGATTAATGACCGAAAGTGTTGGCAGATACCGATGACAACATATTTCGCCCAAAATCCTTTTGTAGCTTTACATCGACTTCAAATATTATCTGAATGAACTTTAGTCCTATGTGTCCTATAAACCCTAATGGAGCTTTAAAATGATAAGGACATTTCCTGTTTCTATAAAGTTTTCAATCTCGTCTTATAGGATTTGAGAGGATTTTTATGCTCTAAAACTGCAATATTACTGGTTCACTTAGTCAATTGTCATTGATTCTTTTCGTGCAAACGCAAATGTATCAAATTTTGTCTAATTTCTAAACTTATTCACGCATAAATGATAAATATCTTCTTAGCTATGCTATGACAACATAAAGAATCACAATGAAACATGAAATGAATGAATTAAAGTTCGAATGACATAAACACGGTTACGCTTGCAAGCTGACGCCAATGAAAAAAATCCCAAAATCTGTATTAGGGAGGAAAAAATCCAAGATACCCAGTAACGTTTCTTCTCCCCTCTCAAGCAATACGGTCGTAGCCATCATACCAGGACGACGCTGTTTTATTGCGGCTGCTTTTGTTCCCTGTACCTTTAGCACCCTGGATAGAAAACATTTGTTTGTTTCATCGATACAATTGGGGGTCCGAACAAAACAACACAAAGCGAAGCAGGAAAGTCCTTAGCAAGAGTATTTTACGCGTGTAACATTTGTAACTGGCAGCAGATTGTAAAATATGCTTGAACGGATTCCATGGAATGGAATGGAGGAATGGCATGACAAGTGTACACCGTATACATGGATGTGTCGGACTGGTGGACCAAATGCGCGCAAGGTTTTTTCCCCCTTACAATGGCGATTAGACATGCAGAGGAGAGGTGAGAAGGGAAGGAATGGAAAATATGGTTGCGATGCATGCAGAACATATTGAGTAGTAATTCTAATCGAGATAAATTTGGGGGATTGTTGCAATGCTAAATTTTGGGACTACGGCAATGTGTTCTTCGCAAGAGATGTGAAGAAATATTTAGATAAGAAATTCAATTGATTAATTGATTAGTAGATTACTTGATTAATTTATTAATTGGTTAATTAATTGATTAATTAATTGACTAATTGATTAATCGATTAATTGATTAATTGACTAATTAATTAATTAATTAAATGATTAATCAATTGATTAATTGACTAACTGAGTAATTGGTTAATTGATTAATCAATTAATTGATTAATTGTGTAATTGATTAATTGACTAATTGATTGATTGGTTGATTAACTAATTGATTAATTGATTGATTAATTAATTGATCAATTGAATAATAGTTTAATTCTTTAATTGGTCAATTGATTGATTGTATAATTGATTAATTAAATAATCGATTAGTTGATTAATTGATTGATTAATTGTGTAATTGATTAATCGATTAATTGAATGACTAATTGATTCATTGATTAATTGATTAATCGATTAGTTGGTTAATTAATGAATTGATTAATTAAATTGTTGCCTAATTGATTAATTGACTGATTGATTAATTGGCTATTTGATTAATTATTTGACTAATTGATCAATTGGTAGATTAGCTAATTGATTAATTGATTGATTAATTAACTGATCAATTGATTAATGGTTTAATTTATTAATTGATCAATTGATTGATGGAATAATTGATTGATTAATTAACTTATTAGTTGATTAATTGATTGATTAATTGGTTAATTGATTAATCGATTAATTAAATGACTAATTGATTCCTTGATTAATTGATTAATTGATTAGTTGATTAATTGATGAATTGAAGAATTGATTAGTTGATTAATTAGTTAATTGGTTAATTGATGAATTGATTAATTGGTTATTTGATTAATTAATTGACTAATTAGTTGATTGATTAATTAATTAATTGATTAGTTAAATAATTGATAAATTGATTAATTGATAATTGATGAATTGATTGATTGGTGAATTGTTTAATTGATTGATTAACTGATTAATTACTTTAGTGATTAATTGATTGATTCACTGATTAATTGATCAATTAATTAATTAATTGATTAACTAATTAATTAATTAATTAATTGATAGTTAATCGATTAATTGAATAATTGATGAATTGGTTAATTGATTAATTGATAAATTGATTGATTAATTAATTGATTAATTGATTTGTTAATTAATTGATTAATTGATTTGTTGATTAGTTAATTAATTGATTGATTAATTGACTATGCCATCACAGATTGAATTCCTGTTTTGCTTTAATAAATAGTTTGTAGAAAATTATTTAGAATATTTTTAGTATACTTTTTAGTTTTGGGAAGCCTGATGTTATATTTCCTGTCGCAAAATAGAATTTCCTCCTCTGCCTACATCTGTCACTACTTTTCCATTTTCGAGTTGCAAACTATAAACTGTCATCGTATTGTGGCACCTGTTTATTTCTACTTGTTTTCAGGGGAATGAGGGTGGCGACTGTCAAACTTTTTGTATGGAAAATGTACCAAAAAAATTGTTTGGCATTTGAGAGTAGAAAGGATGTCCTCCATATCGAGAACCATTCACAAAACTTACAAAAATGTTTAAAACGAACGAAATACTGAAATTGAACAGCAAAGATACTAAGAAGGAATTCATTTTTTTTTTTCTCCAGAAGTTTTGCTTTGGAAAAGGCGTCACGTGGTTACAACATAAAAACGTGATAAAATTTTCTGAGAAGCAGTACAGGAACAATGGATCTCTTTAACAATTCCACTACATTTGTATTTAAAGATTTTAAGTTAAACGTATAAAAAAACCCGTCGTCAGCTTTAATCAATTTGTAACAAAGACAGCCTTTGTTGCCCAATCTGCTCATTAACTCTTTTGCTTGCTTTTTACACCAAAAAGGCTGGCATGTTGCCTACAATTTATGTTGACGACAAAGAGCGTCGTTCTATAATAGTTGACACAAATGCGGTTTATATTGCACATTACAGAGACCAATGTATGCCAGCATTTATAGGTTCGACCATTTACGCAAACATTTGGCAAGGAATTGCCTCTTACTGTTTTCTTTTGTTGGAGTCACTCATTAAATACGGTTGCAGTGATGCTCGTTGTGAACGTTGCATGCAACATAAAAAGGGCGTTTGTACACCAAATAGTGGTTACACGGATAATATGGCACGTGTCTCAAATAGATGACATTGAAAGTAGATGTCGCACGTGTCGGTTTGACATTAATTAACATAATAATTTCATTTTCCAAATATTTATTAAAAAATTAAAATGCTATAGATTTTGTTGCTACATTTCCAAGGAAAGCGGAACAACACTGAGTATTGGGTTGCGTAGTGACTACACTTGTATTTTATTCAGCTGGATCACTACAGGTTTTTGTGTATAATTGAAACAAAGTTTCATTTTTGTATTAACTTTATTTGGGTGCTTCATTAATTTCACGAAACGCTACATTGTTTTCATTCAGATTTATTACGAAGAAAGTTATAGTACCATTTAATTAAAAAGATGTAAAAGAAAGGATGCTATCATGTGTGGTAGAACAATTGTCAGTGAGTCATAAATTGTTGTAGAAATTGTCATA
>JAHXMU010000565.1:259381-292711 GCA_019455685.1 Philornis downsi
CTGATTAATAAAACTCGTTCTACTCACTGAAGTCACCCTAAAGTCCACTTGCGCTCAAATATGCGCTTTCTGCGTCCTGCCATTCAATGTTGATGCCCCATTTGTGGGGCTGATTTCATCATCCTCCATCCCCGGTTCGAAAATGATTGTAATGTGCATAAGTATGTGCAGTGCACATCCGTTGGTTGGCCGTTTTCGGTTGTGTTTTATTTCAATTTTACAATTTAACCATAAAAACCACAGAAAACATGTTAAACGCATTTTTAATAGACTCAAATATGTTGCTGATGCAGCAGCAACAGCAACAAAAGCCAACCACACAACAGTCATCATCAGCAACAGCCAAAAGGACAACGATAACAGCAGCAACAACAACAACAACGACAACGACAACAACCAAATGTTCTATGATATCAGCAATAAACAATCGATTAAAAAATTATACAAGTTTGTTGTGTGTTCGCATATAAATCGTAATTCTGTATGTGCTCCCATGTATTCGAGTCTTTAACGAATTTAAAAATACTTAAATGTGAAATATGGCCATGGTGTATAAATTACACGGAGTTTTTGGCATAAGGACAATGTTGATGAGCTGAAATATGATTGATGTGATATTAGAGGATAGTAGAGGATATGTTTGTACTTATCTTTTTTTACCAAAACTTGTTAAAAATTAATTTAAAATGAATTTGAAATCGCTCCATGAACATACCTAACATTAACATTAAATTAAACTGTACTTTTGTTACCCTTTTCGCCCACATTTATGCTAAACATATTGTGAATTGTTAATAAGAAAAATGTCAGATAACACAGGGTGTCCGTCGGGAAGGTATACTACTTTGTTTTGCCGCCATTCTGGTAAACATTAGTCTTGACAGTCTATATTTGGCAGTCGTGAAGTAGAGACGTGGCAAATTTATTATGGAAAAATATTCGATAAACCAATGTGTTTTAATCGTTAAAATAGTTTTTTTTTTTGAGTTATCAGAGCCGGAACAGCTGCCGAGCAACGAACAATGCGACCATTGATGCCGCCGCGTGACGAATCTGACTCCACCTGTTAAAACGGCCGTAAAATCGAAAATACTGGGAATATCTTTCCAAAAATTTGACAGTATATTCTTAAAAGCCTATACTTTCGAAATATAAAAAAATTGATTTTTGAAAATTCTAAACTACAGGGACCCCTTAATGCACGAAAAGTGCCCACGTTTGAATCACCTCTTTAGCAGTAAGTTAACTATTTTTACGCGTTCTTCGGTTGTTAAACGGTTCATATTCGTAACTGGGACACTTTTCATTAAATAAATAACACTTCAGATGGCAGGTATTTAACTGCTGATAGTCTTACCAGATCGGCAGTTTTGAAACCATTAATCTATAACTCTTTAAAATATGGACTAATTCGTATCAAACATCACACCCAAAATTTGTTTTGATTACCAACGATTGTCTATCGAGTTTCTTCCTCGTTCCTTTTTTGTTAAGTCGATATATAAGTAGCGACATAGGTCAAGTTGTACTCGTATTACATTGTAATGAATCTACAAAAACAATACATCGCTGTGTTTCTCATAAAACATTGGTTTGCCGTCTTTTTAAGATTTTCTTCTTAATTGAGGTTTTTTACACAAAAAATATTTTCAGCACTTATCCAAAAACTTCGGTAGCATTTCAATTTGTAATGAATTCAATTGGGAATAGCTTCAAATATAAATGGATTAGCTAAAATATAATAAAGTAATTCATTTGAAAAGATAACATATAAAAACGAAACGCAAATGAAAAGCTGAAGACATAAATGAACTCTGAACAAACGACATGGTTGAAGTTTATTCGATCTTAAATACCGATTTTGAGATATTCAAGCTTAAAAAGAGCGTAGAGTGAGTTGTCGTATTTTTTGCATGATATTGCAGTCTTTATTTAACACAATTCGAATGATCTGATTTATGTCAGATTTTATGTTTCATTAAAAAAAAAAAAACAATTTTGAAGGTAATTCCATTATGCCTCTCTCTCACAGAAACCCTCGTCCCTGTTAACAAAAAGTCGATTTTCATAGAATATCGATCATAGAAATTAATACGTGTTCAAAAGTCTTCAAAATTCTCAAATTTCTTCTTCAAATCTTGAAATTTTGCATGTTACAAAATCTTTTTGAGTATTATTTTATATATTTGTAGAGAGAACATTTCGTATAAAAAGCCTCGTCCTTATAAACTTCCTTGGTATACATCGGGTCTGAAAAAATTTAAGAATCTCCGAAATAAATACCACAAGCGTTTCATTGAAGCAGGCAGCGATGAGAATAATCAAAAATTTATCCATTATCAAAGAGAATTTAATTTCCTGAACAAGTTTTTATATAATCAATTTATATTACAAAAAGAATGTGATATAAAGACAAACCCCAAGTTTTTTTGGTCTTTTGTGAAATCCAAACGTAATGTTTCAGAAATTCCATCAATAATGACGTATAATAATGTAGTCTCTGAGTCGTGTAGTGACTTAGTAAATATGTTTGCTCGTTTCTTTAAATCAAATTTTGAACCTACTAGGGTGCATTCAGTAAATTTTACAAATTCGTTTGATATGCTTGATATTGGTTTGTTGGAAGTGGCAGAGGATGACGTATATAATGGTGTTATGTAGATTAAAAATAATTTTAAATCCGATTTGGATGGTTTATGTGCCCACATTTTGAAAAAGTGTGTTTATTCTTTAATGTTTCCTCTAACATATATTTTTAACTTATCTTTAAGTAAGAGAATTTTCATTGACAGCTGGAAATGTGCTTCTGTTACCCCGATTTTTAAAGGTGGAAAGCGCAGTGACGTTACTGCTATAGACCGATATTCAAATTGGGAAGCATCTCTATAGTTTTTGAACATTTTATTTATAAAACGTTGATTTTCTTAACAAAGTCAATAATTTCTCCGCATCAACATGGATTTTCTCCTGGTAGATCTACTATCACAAATTTATGTTCTTTTAGTGAATACTGCATTTCATCTTTGGAACACGGTGGTCAAGTTGAGACTGTGTTCACAGATTTTTCTAAGGTCTTTGATAAGATATCGCATCATATACTGTATTTTAAATTAAAGTCGATGGGATTCCACTCAACATATTTAAAGTGGATAAAATCATATTTTAGTAATAGGCAGTGCAAAGTTGTTGTTGAAGGGATTGAATCCTTTTTCATATATTCAAATTTCAGGTGTGCCACAAGGAAGTCTACTTGGGCCGTTCTTATTCACACTATTTATTAATGACATATCAACTTGTTTTTACAAGTCAGAATTTTAGCTTTATGCAGATGATCTAAACGCATTTTTTAAAGATTCTACAGTTAATGATGTCCGACATCTTCAAAAAGACATTGACAATCTTAATAATTGGTGCCTTTTATATAAGCTTTCATTGAACACGGATAAGTGTATTCACGTTTCTTTTTCGCGTTGCAGAAATCCGATTCATGCAGTGTTAAAAATTGGTAAATTTTCTCTGAAATCAGCTTGTTTGAAACCAGATCTAGGTGTTCTACCTTATACGATTCCACTTTGACATTTATTCCACACGTCAATTATGTTACTCCCAAGGCGTATAAAGTTCTTGCGTACATTAAAAAGGAATTGTTCAGAATTTGCTGACCCCAATACATTTAAAATCATTTTTACGTCATATATTAGCTCTAAGTTTGAATATGTCGTTATTATTTGGTGTCCTCATTCCAATGTTCATATTGCACGTATCGAATGGGTGCAGCATTCGTTTGTAAAGTTAGCTCTTTCTTCGTTTAGATTTGAGGAACCTCTCCCAAACCTACAATTCAAAATGCTCATTACTTGAGCTACTGATATTACAGCATTGTCGTAGCTTCCAGACAACGCTTTTTGTTTTTGCTATAATCGGTGGTTACATAGACTGTTCTAATCTTTTGGCACAGATTTCATTTTACGTTCCTCCTAGGTCTCTCCGGCGAACACATATTTTTGATATACCTCCTTACTCTACTTCTTATACTAAAAACAGTACTCTGAATCGTAGATTTTATATTCTTAATAAAATTAATGAATATGCCTTGAATCAAGATTTCAATCAACTCTTAACAGATTCCTAAAATTAAATAATTCTATTTTAAATTGTTTATAAGTAGGACATATAATATAAAATTATTACTGTTTTCCCATTATTAGTCTGTAAGGAAATTTTGTTCCATAAACTTAAATAAATGTAATGAAATTAAAAAAAAAATTACATTAGAAAAATATCCACTAATTTCACATTATAAATGTAATAAACAGACTAACCAAACTCACAACACTGTAATTATTAGTTATTATTATAATATAATATATTATAATAATAATATTATACAATATATGATATATTATTATATAATAATTATTACAATTATTAATGCAAACATTAGTTCCCAACAGTCTAATAAGTATATTTAACAAAACATGAATTTATATATTCATTTCATTTCAAAGAACTCAAAAGGTACAATTTTTGTGAGATGTAATAAAGGCTTTGTTGCTGTTCATAACATTTAAATTTTTATTAACTGAAAATGGTCAACGTAGTCCGTAGCAACCAATGAATAACGATTGTCTATTATAAACTCAACTCAACAGTTTTGCCATCAATTAAAAAATACACAAATTTATGCCAAACATAGAATTGCCAATAAAAAAAATGACATCGATTACGCAACTCACAATATCATCAAGTTCCTTTGGTCCAAACTCAATAGTTTCGGTTATTGCCGTACTCTTGATCTTATAGTAGGAATTGTGTTGTAAAGGAGCAATTTAACAGTGCAGTAGCAGTAACAGCACATACTACAACGACCAGTCATAAAAGACTTCTGTCTGTGTACAAAAAATAGAGAATTTACATAAACCAATGACAATGCAGTATGTGGTAATACCATCAGGAGAAAAAACATCCTTTTCATATGACTTTTAGTTGCCGTACACTGTCAGGATATGGCCACATGGCCACTGACACCAATAGTGAGTCGAGTGTGTGGGGTAACAATATTGTGGTTTTTCTTTGGTACATCAAATATTGCATCAATGTAGTCTTGTTCAAGATAATGGGTTGCCAACGATCGAAAGAAAAAAGGTTTATTATATTAAAAGAAAACAAAAATAAAAGAAAATAAAAACGCCGAAAAGATTGTGTGATTAGTAAGCTATTTAATCACTTATTCGATTACTTAATTTTATTAGATACTTTCTTGAAGACACGCAACCATGGCAACCCTGAACATGCAATGCCAATGAAGCACAATTTTTGTTGCCCCATCTCTTTGTTGAATACAAAGTTTATACTCAAACAACCACGCGAACTTACATTGAAGTTGGTGTAATTTTTGCATATGGCTAAGAGTCCAAAAGTCTTCAAGTGCGTGTCCTTTGGCATGTTTGCATATGAGTCTCTTCGGTTATTTTTTAGAGTGAATCGTTTCTGCATTTTTTCCTCCTATAAATCAAATGGGAAAATTCGATAAAAGTGTATAAAAAAAAAAAAATTGTGTAAAATGTGTGTGTGATAAATGTGTATCTAAAAACAGGAAAAATGTCAGATTTCAGTTCCAAAAAGGATTACACATCTAGGAGCACAGCCCTCTAACATATACTAAAAGTTATCTCCGACACAAGATTTTGGGGATTCTAATCGATATTTAATTATTTTCCGTTTCTGTACAAACTTTGTAAACTAATAATCGAATAGGGATTTTACACTAAAATTCAGATAAAATTATTCAGAATTATGAAATTATGAAAAATTTTAGTTTTCTAACTTTAGTAAGCAAAAATCTGAAATTCTCTTGTAAATGAATAAAATTAAATTTTACTATACTCAATCATAGAGATTTTTTAAAATCAAATAATTCGAAATACATACAATAGTGGTTAAAACCTTTGCCACCGAGATAACATGTACGGTTTGCATTTCAGTTTTTAATTTTATAAAAAATTTTATAAAAACTCAAAACTATTAAGAAGATTTATAAACTAGTGAAATGTCATAGCATTAAAAAAGACGCAATTTCTTAATTTCGCTAATACATTATCGAACATATTGTTTGATAAAACAAGATGTTCGTAAAACCACAAGTTGTTCTGATTTCGGTGTTAGAAAACAATACAAGAAAAGTTGGCAATGCTGCGAAAAATTTTCACGATCAACAATGTTTCGTGGAATTTTTTCCCCGTGAAAAGAACGGATTACTTAGCTTAAGACACAAACAGAGAAACAAATTTACGTGAATTTATATAATTTGCAAGTATAATTCTTACAATATTAGTAGTTTTTGTTGCAGAGGAAAAGCTAATTACAATTTCTAGGATACTTTAACCCATTAAACCGTTTAGACTTCTATATTTTAAGAAATTTGGCAGATGTTATTGGAAGAACAATTTAAACATGCTGCTACCAAAATTGTTTTCAGGGAAGTACAAGTCATCATGATACGGATCGTTTGAAAATTGATATCAGTAGCAAAAAAACAATTTCAATTTACATTAAAGTTTTAAAAAATGTGCTTATTTAAAGAAAACATAATGCAAACTCCGTACTTTGAATATGTATTTGAGAGTCTTTTCTTAATCACAACAAAGTTCAACTGAATTTTAAACTTTAATGGCGATTTTTTTTTCTGGAACAAGATGTTGCCTGAGATGTTTAGAAAAGAACATCGAGATGTTATTCTTTACCTTTTTCATATAAAATTACACATGCTTATATACGTTTATGTAAGCTAGTCGGATTTATGTAAGCTAGTTTGCCTAATAAGTAAGGCGTTAATTCAGTAGATTAAGCATTTTTTCATTTTAATATAAAAATAAAAATAAAACGTTTCTTTTGCGATTTTTCGGGGCGATTTTTTAGAAAGCAAAAAATTAAAGGTATTTATTATCTTGGAGGGCAATACTTCCAGAAAGGAATACAGAACCTTCTTCAGAAATGATACCGAAAGTGCGTTGCGTTTCACTTTTTGCCAGAAAAGAAAACACCACAACTGCCAACTAAAAAAACCACAATTTATAGCCAAAGTTAAGTGTCCACAATGTCTTGCCGTTATGTACGAAATACAAAGATATTTAAATGACTGCCTCTGGATTGACTGCAACAGTGGATCCTTTTGAGGTAGTTTTCCACCACTTATTCCCACATTTCGGGCGATATCTCGGCGATAATTTGACGAAAGTTGGTTTTCAAATGTTCCAACATTTGATGATTATCCACATTATCGACACAGTTTTTGAGGTAGCTCCACAAACAAAGTCTAACGGCGTCAAATCACATGATCTTGGTGGACAATTGACTTCGCCCTAACGTGAAATTACGCTTTCTGGAAACTTCTCTTGCAATAAAGCCAAAACCGGTCATGTTTTTTGGCTGGTAGTACCGTATTGTTAAAACCACATATCGTACAGTTCATAACTTTTTAATTGCAGGCCAAAAAAATGTCGGTCATACCGCTCTGAATTGAAATTCGCATTATCCGCCACACTTTCCACTAACAGAAGCAATAGTTTCGGCAGAGCGTATATTGCAATAATGCACAGGCCTGACCGCATCTGTAACGCTTTCAGTCTCTTCAAATTTCTTTATAATCTTGCCAATTCCTTGCAGAATGGGTCGATTATGACGACCATAATTACCCCGTAATGCACGAAAAGTGTCCACGTTTGAACCACCACTTTTGTAGTAAGTTTTAACTATTTTTGCAAGGTCTTTGGTTGTTAAACGATCCATAAGCATAAAAAGCAAACCTTTCACTAAATAAACAACACTTTAAATGACAGATATTTAACAGCTGACAGCCTTGCCAGACCGGCGGTTTTGAAACCATTAAATGGATAATCCTGTAGATTTAATAAAAATCAATATCAAATACATGTTTTTCACCTATATGACAATTTTGTAAACGTTTGTTGTCAATTTGGCGATATATGACAGCGCTAATGATATGATTTTGAGCTCCACAAAAAAAGTGTATAAACATGATGTTTATATTACCTTCTTTTACTAAAACTTGTTATAAATAATCTTTATACTTATCTTTTTTTATCAAAATCATTAAAAATGAATTTGCAAACGTTCCGTAAACTTACCTGATATAAGATTAAATCAAATTGTGCTTCATACTACCCTTTTTCCCCCTTTCTGGGGTAAAGATATTGTGAATTGTTCATAAGATAATTGTTCAGATAATATTTAATGAAAGCCAAAAATTACACTTGTAACTACCATAAATTGTAAAAACCAAAAAGTAGTTACTCTGCACAGCTCAAGCGGTAAGCTTCACAGCTTTCCAAATATATTTATATTGAATTTAAATTAACAATCTTAATTTCTTTTATTTCACAACATACAACCAAATAATTTCTCAAACCTCTTGAGAAATTATCTGATTAAAAGGCGCCATAACATTCATCAGCAAGTCGACTTGCCTTTCCAGCGGTACAGAAGATTACCTCAGACCCAAAATACAGTCCACAACCTACTCTAGAAATTTCCAACCGGGTCCAGTGTCGATCACCACATCAAATTGATTGCAGCAATAACAACAACGGTCCATTTGTAACAGGTGCATTCAATCAGCTGCGACTTCTTCATCCAATACTATTCAAAAAGCCTGGACATTTTCAATTGTTTTGCTTGTGTTGATCACATTTTAGCATTCAGATCATTTGAACGATTACAAGGAAAATCAGTAAATTTGTTGTTCACTCTGTATGTAAGTGGGGCAGGTCCTTCTTTGGCGTGGATAAGGCTTTTTTGCAAACAAATATTATTAAATTTCAGACTTTCAATCAAGTCACCAGATTGTAGTTATTATTTTTAATTGCTGTGAAATGCAAACAAACTAAGTTTGTCCAGAATGTCACAGATGTTAGTTAAGAGAAGGCAGCCTTAATAAATTGTATGTGAATTTTAAGGATATCATTATTTTAGATCAAGGCTGGGTTGGTAGATCAATATTTACTGCTCGATTGCAGCAATACTTTCTACAAGTTTTATTCAATACCGTGGTTCCCTGTTCCGGATATTACGATTTGATCAAAGGAAGAAAAACAATTACACATGTCACTCTATTCTGAAGTGCATCGTCATGAACCTTACGTGCTACGAGCGGTTTGAGTTCATGTGAATGTTATTTATTTGCGGCTGTATGAGTACGTGTGCCATATGTGTGTGTGTGTGTGTGTGTGTGTGTCACATACTTACCAAATGTCAATATGGCGACAACAAACGCACAAAGCATGACAAAACTCTTTGGCGCCTTGTCTCCTCTAAAGGATTTTAAAATTTTATGTGGTTACGTAGCCCAACAATGAATGAACGCATGACTCCCTCCCTGATCGGTTGATTCTGGTTACTCAACTATGTCCAACATCAAATGGCACAAATGCGCACCAGACACCGACGTTCGCACCACTACTTATTGACTGGACGAGTGAGTACGTACGAGTGTACTGGCACATACTATATCCTGATGTGAATGATGTGACTGTTGTGTCGTCCATACGTGTTGACGTGTCCTTTGCTATGTTGTAGGTCGGGACTAGGGGGACTGAATATAAACACACACAATGACAAGCCAAGCATGTTTTGTGGTCATCACAAGTATCATTTCGATATCAATCAGCAAATGGGAGTCTATGGAAGCGGCATACAATACATTCCCTCACATACATTGCAAGAGGGGTGTTTAAAACTTTGTATGCAACTTGTGTTGGTGGTAAACACTTTTGGAACACAGTTAAATAAGTGAAATTGAAAATTTAAGAAATATTTCAGACTGAATTTATGTAGGGGTTTCAAGCAACTTTCGCTGCAGAGAATTGCACAATTGCATTTGAAGATAATCGTGTTTGAGGATTATGAGGTTGCAATAATCTTTATATATGTATACAGTGAAATCTCCCATAACGGACACCTTCCTTGAGCGGACACCCCCTTTGACAAAGTAGCTAGGTCCTGGCAGCGTTCCATAAGAAATACATTGCAGCTACTCTCCCTTGAGCGGACGCTCTCTTGAACGGACGCGGACAGCTATTTGACAAAAAAAAATTCTATTGTGCGGACATCCAAGATGCATATATTAGGTGATAGCAGGAGTTGTGTGTGTGTAATTTTTGAATAGTAATGTCAATTTTTACACACAATTCTAATTCACCGCAAATTCCAAGATGGCTATTGTAAACTAGCTTTGACAAGACTGTTCAAAATCAAAATGAAAAAAAAAAAAAACAAATCAGCAGCACTTTAAACAGCTTAAATGATTTTTACCAAGTTGACGAGGATTTAGTTATTGAAAGATCAGCATTGGATTAACTGGATTCATTGACCGAGACAATTGCAGAGATGCAAGAAATTTCCGACGACTCTGCAGAGGAATGTGAACCAATAGATCTTCAAGAAATAAGAAGCAACATCTCTACATATAAAGAGGCTATGGATAAGACACGAGATTTTAAAGCGTTTGTCGAATACAAAGGAGATATTGAGGCTATGAATATACTTTCATCACTTGAATTACATTTTCAAGATGTTATTGTTAAAACCAACACACGACAAACGACAATGAATGAATATTTATTGAAATAAAATATGTATGTATTCTAAAAACATTGTTAAATATTATTTCTTTACATGATTTTTTAATTTTTTCTGTTAATGAATAAAACCTTTTGAATTCTTTGTTTTTTATTGTAACATAATCTTTTAATCAACGGTCGCATTATGAAATAGTCTGTACTGATTTAATTTTTGCAGTTGTCTCTTGAAAGGACACCCCCCTAAGGCGGACACATTTCGATGGTCCCTTCGGTGTCCGCTGAAGAGAGATTTCACTGTATAATATATATATAATTCTACTGTACGGGCGTTGTCAGTGAACTCCTCCTAAACGGCTGGACCGCTTTGCATAAATTTTTGTATATGCGTCTGGGTGGTGCCCTGGATGGTTCAGATTTACAACTCGTTCCAATTGGACAAAGGGGCGTGGTACCTCCCATACAAGCAAAAAATTAAAAATCAATTATTTCTGCTCCTGCTTACGGTATTTGAACAAAATTTGGTACATCGGTTTGGTGTACATATCTTAAGTGCTACTGCAAATATGGGCGGGATTGGACAATGGAGCGTGGTACCTCCCATACAAACCATAAATTAAATATCCAATATTTCTGCTTCTGTTTACGGTATTTGAACAAAATTTGGTGCGTAGGTTTGGTGTACATATCTTAAGTGCTACTGCAAATATGGGCGGGATTGGACAATGGGGCGTGATACCTCCCATACAAACCATAAATTAAATATCCAATATTTCTGCTCCTGTTTACGGTATTTGAACAAAATTTGGTACATCGGTTTGGTGTACATATCTTAAGTGCTGCTGCAAATATGGGCGTGATTGGGCAATGGGGAGTGGTACCTCCTATACAAACCACAAATTAAAGAGCAATTATTTCTGCTCCTGCTAATGAAACATTTCCAATAAAAATAAAATTTGAAGGCAAAGCAACGTTTGCTGGGTCGGCTAGTTGCTAATAAAATAATAAAAATTCGCGAACAAGCTTGTAGGGCATTGAAAATGATATAGGGACATTCGATCCTTGAAACCGAACATTTAATAAAATTTCTTAAAAACTTTTTGGATATATATCTAAAAATAGGAGCCACAGGAAGGATCTGAAGTTACGCTTGGAATTCCGAAACATTTATATTTACAAAATCTTGCCCCAATTAAAGTACAGTTCGTATTCGCTGTTGTGCATTATCTCACATCCAGCCACTGTTCTCAGTTTTTAAAACTGTACTTAACATCTTCCCAGTCGTTTCAAATAATTACTGTTAACAATCCATCATCAAACATAATACAATTAACAAATTGTTAATTGCATAGCAAAACAAAAACTTATGACGGTCAAACATTACAAACTTTTTCACATAACACAGTTTCGTTGCAGTAAAAACATTTCGTCCATCAATTACAACTGAGTAGAAAAACAAATTGTAGCAAAAGAAAGAAAAAATGCTAGTAAAATTTAAAAAAATAAATGTTTGTGAACATTTTTAAGAGCACTTCATCCCTCTCATGATGACATATCCCTGTACGCCATTCCGCCACATCAGTGACAAGTCATTTATTCAGCCATTCCTGTTAAATGTTTGTAGAAATGAAACATTGAAGAAATTGCAAAAAAGCGAAACATCAACATTTTTCTCTTTTTTTTGTTAGTCAACAACTAAATACTTGAAGAGTAGTTAAGTGTGAGTACATTAACGAGGTTGGCATAACGAGGATGTGATAATTTCTTTTATGGATGAGAAATGTTTCATACGGGGAATAAAATCGAAACTTGTGTCGTTTATGAGTTTAATTATTTCATTTCACTTCATTTCATTTATTTAGGTCTGTGAACACATAAATCCTTACAGACTAAGAATTGACATAACATACGAGTATTTCAAGAAAGTTATATAAATACAGGGTGGCCCAAAATGACCGAAGTGGTGTGAATTGCTTATAACTTTTTATTTAAGACATATTTTTTTAATTTTTTTTTTTAAATACAGTAAATTTATGGGGAATATTTTTAGATTAGTTATTAAAAATGATATCCCGCAAGTGGTGGCCATTTTCTGCTTCGCACAAATATGCTCTTTCCAACACATTTTCCATGACCTTTCGCAAAATTTCCGGTGTTATGTTGTTAATTTCGTCTCGAATATTGGATTTTAATTCGTCAATAGTCCTGGGCTTATTAACATAAACTTTCCCTTTTAAATAACCCCAAAGGAAAAAGTCTGGAGCGGTTAAATCCGGAGAACGCGGAGGCCAATTAAAATTGCTTGTACGCGACATTATTCTTTCACCAAATATGTCGCGTAAAAGAGCCATTGTGGCCCTCGCAGTGTGCGCTGTGGCTCCATCCTATTGGAACCATATTTGCGGATGGTTTTCCACGGCTGGCCTTACAAAATTTACCAACATGGCCCGATATCGATCAGCATTGATGGAAATGGCAACACCTCGTTTATTTTCAAAAAAATATGGGCCAATGATCCTTTCTGAAGAAACACCGCACCAAACAGTACACTTAACTGGGTGTAATTGTCGTTGATGAAGTACTCTCAGGTTTTCCGTAGCCCATATCCTACAGTTTTGCTTGTTAACGAACCCATTTAATTGGAAATGTGCTTCGTCACTCATAACTAAGTTATGAATAAAATTAGGATTCTCTTGTGCTTTTTGCTGGAAATAAATTGCATAGTCAAGTCGTTGCTGGTAATCTGTCGGTTTCAATTCTTGGACAATTTGAATTTTGTATGGAAACATTCTTATGCTATGCAAAATTCGCTGCAGCGACCCTCTTGAGATGCCAAATTGTGTCGAACGTCTCCTGTTTGATGTTTGTGGATCCTCCTGAATACTCTCCTGTACCACTTGAATATTGTCATCCGTGTGCACCGTTCGTCGTCTGCCAGCACCAGGAAGGTTCCTTACTGCTGCTTGTTCTCGAAAATTTGCAACAAGACGGTTTATTGTTGACTGAGAGGGTGCAACCCGCACATTAAATTGACGACGGTATGCACGCTGAGTCAACACAATGGACCGTTGATTTATAAAGTAAATTTCAACGATTTGGGCACGTTGTTCAGTTGTGGATTGCTCCATTATAAATTCTCCAAGTCTTCTTTACAAAATACTAAAAAGAAAAGAAAAAAAAAATTATAATATAAAAGTTATAAGGAATTCACACCACTTCGTTCATTCTGGGCCATCCTGTATAAACCAAATATATGTGGATACCTCTAGTATAACGAATCCCTTGCTAAGTGCTTTAGTGCTAGTCGATTCCGCCGTAACCTAAACGTTATGGGCTGCCAATCTTAAACATACCGCCTCGACACAATAGTGATTTTCTTTTCACGTCATATTCTTTTGGTTATGTGAATATGTATTAATTTGTGCCAAATACGGCAGCTGAAGCTCATTGAGAGCTTCAAAACGTTTACAGAGATGCTGTTTTAAGTGAAACAACGTATCGAGACTGATTCCCTTCACTTTAAAGATGGTGATTTTGATGCTGACGGCCGTTCACGTGAAGGAAGACGAAAAACCTTCGAAGACACTGAATTGACGGCAATGCTTGATGAGGATCCGTGTCAAACGCAACTAGAACTTGCTTCAGTATTAGGAGTTACCAGCCAAACCATTTCCAAACAATTGCATGCATTGGGAATGATTTAAAAATAAGGAACTTGAGCTCCTTGTGAGCTGAAGGCAAGGAATGTTGAGCGTCGTTTTTTCGCCTGTGAACAACTGCTTCAGCGACTAAAAAAGGTAGGGTTTTCTTCATCGTATTGTGACGGATGATGAAAGATGGATTCATTACAGCAATCCAAAGAAAAAAGTCACTGGGGTTGCCCAGGCACACGGTTTTGGTAGCCAGCAGTTCCACTCATATGACGACATCGAAGAATGGCTAAATTCGCGGATAGCCTCAAAAGCCATTTTTACCGAGACGGAATTCGAGCTTTGCCAGAAAGCTGGGAAAAAATAGTAGCTAGCGATGGGCAATACTTTCAATGAATCATTGGTAAACATATTTTCATAATAAAGTTGCATTTTTATAAAAAATAAAAAAAACAGTGAGAACTTAATTGCGGAACAATATAAAAAATCGCTCATAACGCTGTTCTTTGTGGTAGCACCGCACACAAATTACCTAATTCAACCCAGTAGAATTTAGGTTCTTACTGAACTTAGTACTCGGAATTAAATGGTCTGCATTACGGCTTCCCTTGTTATGCTTCACATGTATATTAGCTTATCTACCAAAAAAATGGTTTCTGTAATTTTTTTTGGAAATTATTCGGTTATGATTTTCTTTCTTTTATACATCACTACATTTGTTGACAAGAACGTAGTGATTTACGTTCTTGTTTTAGGAACTCGTAAACCTATGCCTTATGACCAATTAGAATCCATTTCAAGAATGTGAGGTCTCCACTCGAACGGTTGAGTTTGGGGGAAAAAATTTAGGTCTTTTGAAACTAGATGGGCGGCACAGCGTGTTTTTTTTTTTTTTTTTTTGCTTTGAAAAATATGTATATAGAAAATTTGATCTACTTTGTAAAGTAAATCCTCTCTGCATAACTTATTTTCGTTGTCGTTATACAAAATCCTTCTGCCTATACAAGAATGCAATTCAATAGCCTGTCAGTTACTTCCAATCTTTCTTATATCACTCTTTTACGCGAATTATTAATATGAAGAATATGAAAAACACATCCAATACAACATTGCAATTGAGGTGGGATACCACCACATCCATAAACCGCTAAGTATGCATGAAAGGTAATTCTTCAAAGTCGGATAAGTTTTTCGATTTTGCATATGAGATCAGCAGATTTTGCATTGGTACTTTTGATTTATACCATGACGTGACGTGACCTGATGTGTTACTACTACTAAAGCTTTTTCTAATTTCTGGTGTTTTTCATGCCCCACTCGCATCAGTTGTGTTTTTCGTGTATGTGCAGTTGTGTAGCGTTTACGCAGTGTATGTATGTATATGTGTTTATATACGAATGGATGTGTTTAATGTTTTGTAATTTACCGTTAAGTAGACAAGTATTAATGGTTAACTGCAAAGGAATGCGTAACATACACAATACCATAAAACGAGCACACAAACATACACACACTTGTACGCTCAATTACACGCACACGCACAGGCACAGACACAGGCACATTCACATAGGCAACAACGTCACATTTACACATCAAGAAAAATTGTATTTTTCTTAACCAAAACGAAATAAACGAAAGAAAAAAACGCAGAAGAAAGAATTTCCAAAACGGGGAAGAGGAAAAAAGTGCAGAAGGCAAAAATATAAAACAAAATGGCTGCGTTGACGTTTTGTGTTGACGTTTGAAGCATTCCTCAGCCGTTTTTTTCCGCCCGCCTTTCCCGTCGACCAGACTGGTTTAGTCGTTTGTAGCCATCACTTCTAGTGTTAATGTATTTTTCTTTCTTGTTTAGTCGTTCCTCAGAGCTTCTTCTTTTTCAGTAACATGTTAAATGGCATTACTAATTTTATGTTTTTTCGCTTATTTCGCTTCTTGTTATTTTCAGTTTTTTTTTTACCGTTCGCTCTCGTTTTCTTGGCTTGCATCAATCTGTTGTTCTTGTTGTACGTGTAGCTAATGGTTGTGGGGGCGAGGGGAATGTAGCTCGAAAAGAATTGAGAAATGTCAAAAAACATTCCAAGAAATATTTGAGTTTGAATTGTTAGCAAAATATTTTAACATAAAATGAACCATGAAGGAAAAATACAGAGACACATACACTGAAACAGCCATTGACAGACAGCAAAACAATTACAGTGAGCGCATAAAATCAGTACAGAGATGCATTCAAATAAACTAAGAATAAGTTCATCCTATGCTCATTTTGCCAAACTCCATTGGATTTGTTGTAATTTTTTTTATTTATACTCTAGGTGGCCTGACATCAAATTGACTATGGCATGAACTGCTTGATCAGCAGGTCGATTATGATGATTATGATTGAAGTACGGCAAAAAATTTCTCATGGAGTACGAATTTTGATAACAAGATTCAATAATTTGTAAGAATTTTTCAGAAGTAAGTACAGGGCTATCCATTTAGCATTTTCAATCGCCGGTCTGGCTGTCAACTTTAAATATCTGTCATCTGAAGTGTCATTTATTTAGTGAAAGGTTTGCCATTTATGAATATGGCTCGCTTAACAACTAAATTATTTATATTGTCTAATGTTTTCTCTTTAGATCTACAGAAACAAATTCCCTTGCATCCCATGAATCAGATATGGAAGAGATTCTCTCATTCAGTGAGCTTACACGCATTCTATTTCCAGACTCTCTCACAACGAAAGCCACAGTTTAACGACGATTCCGAACGTCACAGTTTGAGAAGCATTTACTAGACTTGTCGATAACTCAACTACACGAAGTGTTCGTCAGACATATCGGGGTGACCGCCATTCAAATAACGATTGGTGGCTGTATGCGCGATTGAAACCGGCATCAGGCGAACGATGGACGCCTGTACTAATCATCGGACCACGATCGGCGACATTTACATCTGCGTTCAGATACAATTTTGCAATCTGTAAATTTCTGTTAGCAGTTGAAGCTACATAAACTATCATTAAAGGTGTATTGTAAATATACAGGGTGGCGCACCAATTGCAATACAATAAGAAATTCAAATAATTTTGTTTTTAATCAATGTATTTATTTTTTAATTATTTTACTTTTTTTATTTATTTACTAGCTGATCCGGCAAACGCTGTTTTGCCATCCAATTTTATTTTCACGGAAAGTATGGTTTCCGTTGCAAAGTCGTTGTGGATTGATATCTCAAAGAAACATTATAGGTGCATTGAATTGACATACCAAATATTGTTCACATGATCAGTAATGATGAGTATCAATTAAAAGCCTTCAGACAAACTTAAGAGTGATAATAAAACACTGATGGTTAAGATTTCAAAGCGATTTATTTGAATGGAGTCAAAATCAGAGTACGATGTGATAAACAATGTTTTTTGATGTAATTCTGGTGCAAACATAAAAAACGAAATTAATCTTACAGACTTCCATCGATTGATCTTGAAATTAGAAATTCACCCCGCAGACTTTCATACTGCCAATCGAACGGGAAACTGTGTCCGGTTAAATTGGAATAAAAGTTGAGTTGGAATTCGTACGATAGGCTAATAAATAGATAGATAATAAATAGCTGACTCGGCAAACGTTGTTTTGCCCAAGAAGTTCCCATATTCTGTACTATAGATGTACGTGATTATACCAATCCAATGAAACTAAAATGAAAAATGCAGTTAAAAATTGTGTTCATACTAATATGAAAATATTTTTTTATTTACTGAATTGTATTTCCCCTTCATTGAAGCACTCTGTGATAAACAATATTTTTGTTTTGTTGTCAGGAGCGAAAACGATCAAAGAAGATGATTTTCCGATACGGGAACATGCGACATATAGTTGTCCCACATATGTCGCATGCTTATTAAAATTTGATAAATTTTTCAAACCCATCAGCTGTCAGAAGTTGACATATAAATCGCCGCCTACTGGCAATACCGGAACCAGCATTTGAAATCATGTTCTTTTTAATGGTTTCTTGAGTAAAAATAGCGTTGAAAAATGCTCCATACAAATTGTATAGGAAAATTAATCTTCTTCATAATTTTTGTTTTTCGAGAAATTTTTTAGAATTTTCTTAGATATTCTCCTTATTTGGGTGAAGACCTTTCCAAATTGGTGCTAATCATCGAAATCGGTCAATTCTTTCTCGAGTTATAAGATCAGTAACGAACATCGCTTTCTTTTATATATAGGTACATATATAGATTTATTTATTTTTTTTTTTTTTTTGTGTGGAAAATTAAATTTTATTTTATATAAGTAATTGATTTTGAAGAAGATAGACCGTAAATGAACTCCATGCTCATTCACGCATATGCCACACCTGCTTAGGAAATTATTCATTGAGGGATCGCCTCAATTATTGTTTGAATGGACTGCTTCAATTAAGTCAAATTCCTTGGGTTCGTTTTGTACGCATCTTGCTTGATATAATCCCATAAAAAAAGTCTGGTAAAGTCAGGTCAGGTAACCTTGGGGACCAGCGGAAAGTGGAGTTTCTGGATATTAATTTGTTTAGAAAATTTCGTAGGAGCTCCGCCACAATCTTTCTGGCTATGTGTGCAGTTACTCCATCTTGCTGAGACCAAAGGCTGTTAAAACGGATACGTCTTCGGTGTAGTTTTGGCTAAAAAAACTCTTTTAATTTCTTTGAATAATGGTCCCTATTGACAGCTGACAGTAGCATGATTCGTATGCCACCCTGTGAAAAAAATGGAAAGGCGATACATCAAGGCGGTATACACATGATAGCGAACTTATTTTTCTTTCAAAACGTCGTAACGCCTTTGAAATTACAAGCTACTTTCGCAAGAAAAAGTTAAGTTAAATGCTTAGCTGGAAATGACTATTGATGGTACATAGTTAAATTGAACTAAAGAGCTTCAAGAATTATTTGAAGTTTTTATACGCAGTGTTAAGTGAACCTGTTCTTTTATATGTTTCCACCCTGTGGAATGAAGTTTTCAAATGACCATTTATCAGCCTGCTTACAGCCTGTTTCCATACAACGTTCAAAATTACAGGGGAACGAATCGACTGTGAACAAAATCATTGTTAACAGGATTTTTACAAAACTTACGAAAGTCTCGTCAAATATCAAAGTTTTCAAAGGGTAAAAGTACATATTTTTTCAACATTTCTTCATACTGGTTCAAACGAAAATAGTAGTTTTACGGCAAACCTAATCAATAAAAATAAAAGCTATTCACCAAACAATCACTTTTTGCAGATGCAATGGCTTTTCCACAATCATTTTTGGTTCTCTGAGCCTCATGTGCGACAACTTCACTTGTTTACGTAACCACCGAGTGAGAAATGAGCTTCATCGCTGAAGAACATTTTAGCTATTTTTACGCTCTTCAGATGTTAAAGGATTCATTTTCGTAAATGGCAAACCTTTCACTAAATAAATAACACTTCCAATGGCTGGTATTTAACAGCTGACAACATTGACAGAGCGTCGGTTTTAAAACCACTAAATGGATAACCCTACCAACAGGAATTTTAAATATGAATAAACATTTCGAATGTTAAATTGCAAATTATAGAACGCAATAAATGTTAACGTATTTCAAGTCAAAATACAGCAGTTTTCTTGCAAAAACTTGGGTATTACTCTGGATTTGTTTTTTGTTTTGCTGTTGAATGAATTTCTACACTAAAAGTAATCACATCGAGAGATTGAGTGTCATTACCAAGGCAACACTGGCAGCACAGATGCTCACATAGTGTCGAGAGTAGTGTTGCGACTCATAGCCACATAAGTGGATATAGCAAAACGCCCCTTTTCTTGGATAATAAATTGACTTTGTCAGCTCTGGTTGTCAAAATTCATAGTTTTTGGTACCTGGCAATATCATTATATATTGCTATTAGTCAACGAAGAAATGATCTAAAAAAATACTGCTAATATTTATATATATTATACGATTATAATAATATTATGTAGTAACATTTAGGTGCAAACTGTAGTTTTTGGAAATGATAAAACTGAGGTTGGAAAATTCTTGTACAGGGTTGCCCATATTCGACGGACCCATGTTTTAAAAAAAAAATCAAAGAAAAAAATAAAAATTTGGCGGTTGGCAATCTTATTCATTTAATTTGTTCCAAGTAGATTTGTTTACATCAATTTTTGAATATGATATCTCTCAAATGGCCGCCTCTGGCGTTGATGGCGTATTGTGCCCTTTTTCAGCATTTTCCATCGTTTTCGCCAACATTTCGGCCGGAATAGCGGCTATTTCTTCACGAATGTTGTCCTTGAGCTCTTCTACGGTCCTTTGCTTGTTAACGTAAACCTTTGACTTCAAATGTCCCCACAAGAAGAAGTCAGCGGGCGTCAAATCGGGCGAACGCGGTGGCCAGTCCAAATCACCACTTTTCGACATCAAACGGCGCGGAAACAAATTCTTCAGAAAATCGATTGTTATGCGACTTGTGTGCGGTGGAGCGCCGTCTTGTTGAAACCAGAACTGCCTCATACGCTTTCGACGAATAATTGGCATCACAAAATTGGTCATCATGTCGCGATAACGCTCCTGGTTGATGGTAACAGCATGGCCATTTTCGTTTTGGAAGAAAAACGGCCCAATGACCGTTTTCGCACTAACGCCGCACCAAACTGTGACTTTTTCGTCATGAAGAGGCAATTCTTGAATCTCCTGAGGATTTTCAGTGGCGTAAATACGGCAATTTTGCTTATTTACGGTCCCATTCAATGTGAAATGGGCTTCATCGGACATGATAATTTTGTTCCAAAATTGCTCGTCATCATCGGCCATTTCGATGACTCGTTGGGCCCATTCCAATCGACGAGGCTTGTCCGCAGGCAACAATCTTTGCGTCAATTGAATTTTGTACGGGAACAAATGCAAATCAACGCGAATAATCCGTTGTAAAGTGGACCGAGCCATGCCCAACTGCTGAGAACGGCGTTTTTGGGATGTTCTTGGGGACCTCTCAACACTGGCTCGTACGGCAGCGATATTCTCGGCCGATCGCCTTGGTCGACTTTTATTTGGCCTCTTCGGATTAGAAAGAGCCTCACCAGTCGAAAATTTTTCGTATAAACGCTTAATGGTGTTCTTAGAAGGCGCACTTCTCACATTTTTTAATATTTTAAAAGCACGTTGAGTTTTCACAATTGACTTCTTCTGTTGAATGTAAATTTCAACTATTTCAGAGCGCTCGCGTGGTGTGTATTGTTTAATGGTAAAAATCTGCTTGGACTGACGCTTCAAACGCGGTATGTCATTAAGCGATCTGACATCTCTGTCAAAAGTTATGGCGTTGCCAGATGGGTCCGTCGAATATGGGCAACCCTGTATATGTGTAGGCTACGAGTATATCAAAACATGGGTCGACAAAGTCAGTTCCAGTATACGATTAATCCAAAATGTACTCGCAAGTTCTGTATTATTCGTATGCGTGGAGAGACAGAGGGACAGGCGGACATATCTATATCAAGTAAAATATCAAATCTGGGTTGATTGGCAGCACTATTCCAATATAACCGGTACTAAGAGAAACGTAGCTATATGAAAAAGATTCGCCCCAATCCTAGATTCGTTCATTAGCTTCAAGAACTTCACTAAGTACAAAAACTATAAACATGAACTCTGTTCTGCTGCCCCTCAGTATTAGAAACTTACTTTCTCACACCTCTGTACATAACCACTACTACATTCTCTCGCACATAGTGATCGCCATACTTATTCCCATTAAGCGATCCCATACCAATGGTTTTAGTAACAAAACGTGCCCCATTTTGACGCAAACGTTAAACAATTTGACAAAAAACGTGATTTGTCAGTAGTTATGATTGCGATGTGCCATGGCATCGCTCAGCGTGGCATAGCGTGGCGTGGCACATGGGATGAGATAATGATGGTGGATCGAATGGTGGGCACGGACTGGCAGACGGGTGAGCGGGTGACATGACATGACACGATGGCGTGCAATGAATAGAGGAAATTGTTTTTCGTGAATAAATATTTGCCAAAATGAAAACATTATTATGGGCCAAGTAGAGGTACAAGGAAGCAAACTTCTTTAGAACACAAAAAAAAGAGGGCCATTTGGCTTAGAATTGTTGGAATGTTAATATTGTATGCATTTGGCGTAATATTGGAGGGATTACGAGAAGAGAAAATTCCTGTAGTCAGAAGAAGTGTTTGTGGATAAGCCGCTACACAGGAGGATGGCTGGTAGACAAATTGATACAACAAAGGAAAAAAGTGAACACACATGGAATCCTTACGGATATTTCGTGCATAGATTCACATGCTCAAAGACGCTACATACTCGTACATATGTATATGTATAAGCGATATAACCTATAACTCCTACAGTGGGGAGTAGAAATGAGTACATATTTGTACTTCTTGGATGCTTGTTGATTTCTTGATTAGGTCTTAATAAACAATTGAAAAAACGAGAAAAGGTGTGACATATTAACGGAGAAGAATAATATATTTTTTGGATATTTTCAACTAATTTCTGCACAACTTCAAAAAAGTGAGACTTAATTAATCTAATATTTGGCGATAGTTGATAGATGCGGGAAGAGATATCCCTAAGCTATGGAATTGTCCAACGGTTTTGTTATTTATTTGTTAGTTAAAAGCAAAAAACAGTGGAAAAGAGTCATCTTACTTGCTATAATTGCGTGTTGATAGTCATTAAAAAATGACAACAGATATGAATTTTTACTGGAAAGGTCATCGTTGGATCACCGTTGACGTCATTCAACAGTTCCTAAGCGATGCTCATGAGACATTGTTTTTGGTCAAAATTCAGCAATTTTAGAACGAACTTCGCTGCCACTCGCTTCATGACCAAAATTTCCAAAAGTATTGCATGGCATCAGCCAACTGATATACCGACATACTCAGCAACTTCTCTAACTGTGATTCGACGATTCTCCATAACAATTTTCTTCACTTTCTCAACATTTTCATCGGTTGTTGATGTGCTGGGGCGTCCAGAGCGAGCGTCGTCATTCACATCTTCTCGACCTTCTGTGAAAAGTTTGTACCACTTGTAAACATTTTTTTGACTCAGAGTACTCTAATAGTATGCCACTGTCAATATTTCAATGGTTTTTTGAGCACTTAGTTCCATTTTTTGCACAAAATTTGATGCAATTTCTTTGATTCATTTTTTTCTTATTTATGCCTCTCACAAACAAACTAAACATGCCATGTGGATAAAACCGTCAACATATCTTCGAGGCGAGTGTACCAACATAAAAAAAACAATTATCGGAAGTCGAATGTACGTAGCCCGCGAAATTTGAAAATCCAGCATTTGTTTTTAAACACACCTCGTATAGTAAGTACATACTAGGAATGGGAACGTCAATCCACAATAGAAACCAAAAGAACGCCAACATTCCCCTTTGGAATGTCTTGAAAAATTAGGCTTTGAGAATCCTATCTACGAACGACTTATGTCCCACATTTAAATATTACAACTCAATTCTAGAGGAAATATATGAAGACATATTTTACACCTAGTACGAGGATCGTCCCGAAACTAGCTGACATGGCGTATAGATGGTGCCGGTAGTTTGAAACAATTATTTTGGTGAAAAGTAGCAACCTTATAAAACATATGTTTTAGGTTTCAAGGCGTCACGTATTTGAGCCATCAAAAGTAAAAGATCTCAGTAAATTTGTAAATATAGAAAAAATTTATCACTGTTATGTAATTGAATATTTCCATTTGAAAGGTCTCAGTCCAAGCAATATTAAAGTTCAGATATATTCTACTCTGGGGGAGGGGTCTGCTTCTTTGTTTACGACTGTAAAATATTGAGTAGCAGAGTTTGAACGAGGCTGTACGAGCTGCCAACACTAACACCGTAGTGATCCACTAACTGAGATGTCCACGCCAGACACGGTTTAGAAAATCCACAAAATGGTATTGAATGATCGTTGGCTGAAAGTGCTTGAGCTGGATGATATAAAAGGCATTTCAAAAAGGCTGTACATCGTATATTGACCAAAAATTTGAAGATGAGAAAGTTGGGCGCAATATGGGTGCCGCGCTTGCTTTCAGTAGAGCAAAAACAGCGTCATGGAGATATTTCAATAGAGTGATTGGCGATGTTGCACCGCAACAAAGCCGAATTTTTGCGTCGATTTGTAACCATGGATGAAACATGGGTTTACCACTTCACAACTGAGACAAGAGAACAGTCAAAACAGTGAACTGGAAGGGGAGAATCGTGTTCAAAGAAGGCGAACACAGTTCCATCTGCAGGCAAGGTCATGGCGTCTGTTTTTTATGATGCGCGTGGAATTATTTTTACTAATTATCTTCAGAAAGAAAAAACCATCAACGGTGAATATTATGCTAAGTCATTGCTACGTTAAGGTGATTAAATTATGGTAAAAAAGGGCACATTTGGCGAAAAAGAAAGTGTTGTTTCATCAAAAAACTGCTGCAGTTGACACATTTACTATGGCGATGAACAAAATTACCGAATTAAAGTTTTAATTGCTTCATCACGCATCTTATTCGCCAGATTTAGCTCCCTCGGACCATTTTCTATCTCCAAACTTGAAAAAATGTCTCGGTGGTAAAAGATTTGGCAACAATTAAGATTTGGAGTCTGTGATTGATGACTATTTTAAAGAGTTTGACTATTCATACTATAAACAGGATATAGAAGCTATTGAATATAGGTGGAAAAAGTACACCGAGCAAAAAGGAGATTATGTTGAAAAATAAAGCCAATTTTTCCCAACTTTTTTTTTGTTGTCTTTGTTAGGTCGGCTAGTTATCGCCCTCGTACTGTTATCGCCAAACAACGATGTTCGCGATGTTGCCACTGTTCTCAGTGTCTTGATAATCGCTATGTTTGCAATTGAGAATTAAAAACTCGGCAGAGTTACAGGTTTTCGATGTTATCTGCAGCTTGAGAGATGCGTGTTCTCTTACGCTAATAACAAAATTGAATCTTAATTAATCTTTATTTCATATAATATTTACCAATCAAAAATGTTATATTTGCCTTTTGAGAAAATTTTAAAAAATTTCCACCAATGAGGAATTAAACCTGCACCTTTAATGGACTTGTTTCGTATTTGCATAGATTACTCTTAACTCATTCGGCCAATGCGACAGTTTGTTTCTCAAGTTAAACAAAAAGTTTCATCACAGGCTCGAACTACGTTTCTACAATTCTAAGGATTAAAATTTTTGTTTATATGAAGACAACAATAATTGATGTCTTTTGCACTTTGTTTTTGCAAAAGAGGTAAGAACTTTAAACATCCACACTGAAAATAAGCAACGTTTTACTAATTTCAGTTAACAAACATTTGTTTTGCCTTTCGCTGGTATAACTAATAATATTCATCAATCATTATATCAATTAATGCCCTTTGATTTGTAAAGAACTTGATAGTTTCCGTATGTGAGTAATTACTTTTGATGCGGCCTTCCTTCCTCCCTCTAATGGCCGGCATTGAAGAGAGTTATTGAATTAAATCTTTTGCATAATTTCTCAATTAAAGTGTTCCCATCATTATGCAAATGATCTTTTTGGTAGTGTTTTCTTTTAATAAAAAACAAATATAAATTGTAGGCACCCTTAACTGTACCGACTGTCAGACACACATCCGAGTACACCCAGTCATGTTAAGAGTAAATGTCACATGCAAATGAATCAAGGAGGAAATAGCGAGTCAAAACCAAGAACACAAAACAATTCAACAACGATATACGATGTACTAGAACGACATTCGTCCTGTCGTTGTTGCTCATATTCATGTTATGTTGTTGCTTGTGTTGTACTTTCTATGACGATGTGCTCATTAAAATTCATATCAAACATTTAACATTAAAATGAAACGAGAAAAGAGACTATGATGACGACGACGTCGACGGCGATGAAGGTGATGAAGACGATGAAAGCGCCCAGGATCAGATGAATTAAAAGCATGAAAAGTAGCAAAAAGTGAAAGAAACTCAAACTGAAAGCGGTCTAATGATATCTCCTCCCTCATGATAGCGGCAAGAATGATGATGTTGATGTCGGTGACTAAGACTAGGATGTCGATGACGGCGTTTCTAGTTAATCCTTAGTAATCCACATGGAATGTAAAATAGCGATGACTGTGCGCCACCAACAGCCACAGCGACAATAACAACAAAAGCAACAAGGACAACGGAGACTACTACAGGAATAGATGGCTTTGAAGATCTATGAGAACTAAGCTGAGATATGTATTTCGCAATTGGGCGTCCGTGTGTGTGTAAAGCTAAGAAAAGTAAACAATAAATAAAATGGAGCAACAACAATGATGAGGTGAACAACAACAAAACCAACTAAGAACAACATAAAAGCTACATGAGGCTTTAAAGAGGAGACAGTGTGATAAGTTTAAGAAGTTTCGGTAGAAAGATTATATGTTTAATTGCGCTAAAATACTTTAACGTGATGGTGTTGTTCTACGGGGAATGATATAGTTAAAGCCAGGTCACGTAATGGGACCAGCCCATGCGATAGTAAATAGTTGTAAAACTAAGGCATTTTATGTAATAACAACCACTAACATCGGCGGAAGGAGTCACAAAAAAACATGTCTGCAGATGGATCTAAAGAATTATACACTAGGACCACATTAATAGAACATGTTATCGAATCAATTGGAAAATCCATTTCTCGAAAAAGATTCTTCAAATCCAGACACACAAGAAAAGCTGAGGGAGAGTCTGTTACGGAAAATAGCCTACAAAAAACTGCCCAGAATGTGTTTAACAATCATACCTTTAATATTGTTAGTAAAGTAATGATCGCTTTAAAGATCGCTCACAAAAGCTGGCCCATTTTCTGACAAACAACAAAAAAGCCTGACAACAAGATCTGGTCTAAATATTTTAACCAGGTAAAACCAAAGAATGCCTCCTGGGATTTTGCGTGCGAAAGTTTGCCCAGTTCCTTTTCTCTCTCTCTTCCGGAAGTTTTTCCGGGATTCCGGAAATATTTGCTAATAAAAAAACATAAATATTTCGCAGAAACCTCAAAAGTTTTTATGGAAAGCGTAGTCTACCAATATTAGATATCAACCATATTAAAAAAAAAACAAAAATTTCCTTACATCTCATAACTAAGACGTGGAAGAGCTTCTAATATACAGTGAGTTCTGTTTCTGCATTATGTTTCACACTAACTTGACGGTAGTTTCAGTTTAACGACGATTTCAAATGTCAAGGTTTGAGAAATATTTACAAGACTTATCGATTAATCAACCTCACTTATTGTTCACTTTCTGACTGTTCCTTTGTCTCAGGTGTGAAATGGTGGACCCATGTCTCATCCATAGTTATGAATCGATCCAAAAATTCGGCTTTATTATGTTAACATCGCCACACACTCTACTGAAACATCTTCACGACGCTGTTTTTTGCTCTATTGAAAGTGAACGCGGCATCTATCTTGCGGACAGTTTTCTCATCTTCAAATCTTCAGTCAATATACGAACGTGCTATACGTTTTGAAATGTGTTGACAGCTCGTACGGCCTCGTTTAAACTCTACTACCCAATATTTTGCATTCGCTAAGGAAGGAGTATTGCCAACGCCCCCTGGGATAGCCAAGTAAAACTCGGACTATCTAGGAAAAGGGGCTGACAATTTTGGTACTACCGCATATTGTCAGCCCTTTCTTCGCAGCCAGGAGATACCAAATTGATTATGCTAGTATGGAACATAATCCCCATTGGCAGGGGTGAGACCTACCTTACCATCTCTGCGACTCTATGGGTCTGTAGCACTCGGTTGCAATGCAACTCCACATTCTAGCATAGTCTCTACCAGCGATTTTGGTATCAACCACAACGCGAGTGATGGTCCCACTAGGGGTCCTACACCAAATGATCAGGCGGGAACTCAGTCCCGGGCGCTCCTGATCCCCATGCTACCGGCCAAATTCACCGGTTGGAGCTGCGTAGTAAAGCAAAAAGCAAAGCTACTACCAAATTGTGATTACACTTGTACACCATACTTCACGGGATTGGTCGCCCTGTGGCAAAGGAGTACAGACTGGACATTTTCACATACCTGCAGGTGAGGAGATGGAACGGTCGATACTACATTGCATGGATGCAATACCCTCACCGGTGGGAGACGGGGAAAACTCCAAAGCCCTTCCGTTCACGACGGTGAACGGCAACCATGAAATATAGACATAAAAAAAACCTATACCTGTCCGTACTCCCCGAGAGATCAAAAAGACACAGATGACAGGGCACCCGAGACCTGCCCGTGTGTATCCCTATCACCCCGGTACCAGACAATGCCTCTTGTCTAACTCTGTAGATTACCTACTCCCAGTTTTAACCCATTGCGGTCCAGCGACTGGTGCCCCTGCAAACAGCTGCCGCCTATGATAGTGGAATTAGCGTGATCCGAACAGTCTCGCAGCCGATCAACCTTCAGGCTTAGACTGCCTTGAAAAGATCAGCAGATCCACTTCCTGCAACTACGTCGTAGTAGCCCTACGCCGAGCAAACGCTCTGGAAGCATGTTGCTGACTATCCAGTCATCCCCTGACCTAGTTTTCGCTAATCCCTGGAGATGCATTATATCTTTTAAATGGAAATATTGAATTACATAACGTTGTCCAATTTTTTCATATCTGCAAATTCACTGAGATCCATTTACTTTAGATGGCTCAAATAAAAATACAAATACAATGCCTTGAAACTAAAGAGAGATGTTTTATAAGGTTGCCACTTTTCACCAAAATGTTTTTTTTTTTCAAACTATTGGCATTATATATGCGTCAGGTTCGCTAGTTTTGGAGCCACCCTCGTATTTTAATTACACTTGGCTTTAAGCAATCGGGAACAATATTAATAAAGGCAATATTTTTACCCTGTAACTCTATTAGAGGGGGAAAAGTGTCAAATTTTCACTCTCTAAGGACGACATTCTCAGAAAAGAAACGAGAACAAAATTGCACATTTAGGCACTTTAGGAAGACAAATTTTATTTTATTTATTTCTTTATTTTTTAATTAATTTAATTTATTTTTTTATTTTTTTTTTTAGAAATTAAAAATACCATTAAACTTTTCTCTTAACCCGCAACTGGAAGAAAAATAAATGTTAAATATAATATTTCAGATCGTTGCCTTAATCCACAAATTACAACACGAGCTAGTTAAATTTTGGCAAAACGTCATAAATTGAGGCTTTTCCCAAAAAAACTATAATGAGAAAAGCACTTCTCTGAAAGAGTCGAATATTTGAACAAATTGAAAATTGATTTCATTTGCTTTCAAAAAGGTTTCCAACTGTTCACACTATCCGCATATCCTTTGGCAAATATCAGCAAAATATTGCTCATTTTTGCATTACAAAGGTTGTGCCACCGAATATAACAACACCAACAACACAACAAATAACTAGAAATGAACCAAAGTCAGAGTCACACGATTCGTGAATAATTTTAATGATGATGTCATGAATAAATTAGTAAAAAGGATTCCGTTTCGTACCTTCCCCTCACTCTGCCGTAGACTGCGCTACCGGCAGTGTCTTCCAATGTTAATGGAGAATGTTTTATGAGTTTTGCGTGCCACACCGCCGACTGTTCCAAGGAGGCAGGAATACGAGTTTAGTGCCACGAGTGGCAGTGGTAGTCATCTTAACTACGTCGTTGCCATCACATGGAATCCAAGCATTTAAAATGCTTTACCAGAGTAGGCGTAACTTTTTTCCTGCCTGCTTCCCTTTCGCCCCCCAAACATCCAACCAGGCGTTGCGTTAGCGGTCGCAGGGGATTAAAGTCAACACATTGCACCGCCAATGTTTGCTTTTGAATTTTTTGTTGTTGGCTTTTTTCGAAATTTGTGGTTTTAAAGGTTTTAATGAGAAAAATGAAGTGAACCACAGAAAAGTAGACTTTGCTGTGGTGGTTCTGTTGGGTGCGGAGGGGAGGGGAGGGGATGATAGTGGTAACATGGCGAGGATTTCTGACTCAAAATGAGGAGTTGTCGGTGAAGGTGTCGTTGTCATTTGGCGCTCTTTGAGGTTACGAAGTCATCATTTTTGTTGCGGTTTCGGTGACAAACTATGTTGACATCAAACTTTAAAACCACAAACGCTTATACGGAATCACACACACACACACAAACATTGGTGTGAAGACAAGTTAGGGTGAAGAATGTAATTTTTCAGAATTTTTAAAATAATAAAATATTAAAAAGAAAATTCGTCAACAGAAACCATATGAAGGAGCCGATTACGGCATTTTGCTGAGTTAGACCGCATTTCAAGTAGCACCAACATTTTCTAGATAATTTCTTCAAATTATCTGAAAATCCCCTGAAAGGCTCAAAGCTCAACGAACCACATTTAAATATGGAATTGGTGGGCAAATTTGCCACAATAGTGCAAAAACTGTTTGCTGTTTTACAAACAACCGAAATAGGAAAGATTGTTGCCGAAGTTGCCGTCCTTTTGTCAACTCTTACACTATGGACTACAGTCCCTCAAATAATCTGGCCACCATATATAAAATTTCAATAAAATTTTCAATAAAATGTTCGCTGACTTTTTTAAGGGAGTGTGGACGTTTTAAATTTAAAACACTGATTTTTGGCCAGGTCGGTTTACCCAAATTTCTTCGAATTCAATTTTCGCTGAAACTAGGCTACAACCGGTTTTCGATATTAAAAATCAACATTCTTCTTCTCATGTCCATACATAGAGTTAAACATCGAAAACACCGTTAACCATTTGGTGGTTTAAAAACCGCCGATCTAGCAAGGTTAAACATTTTGCCAGCTGTTTGCCAATAGATGGCGCTAGGTGTAAAGTGCTAGTCGATTCTGCATTAACGTAAACGCCTTGGGCCAAGCTTAGGCATATGGTAAACATACTGCCTCGACACAGTAGTGATTTTCTTTTGACGTCATATTCTTTTGGTTGTTTAAATATGTATGATTTTGTGCCAAATAATTGTCATATGCGGGACGTATTGATTTTCTTCTTTCAATCGAAGAAAACGGTGGCTGAAGCTCATCGACAGCTTAAAAACGTTTACAGAGATGCTACCTTAAGTGAAACAATGTGTCAAGATTGGTTCCGTCGCTTTAAAGACGGTGATTTTGATGTTGACGACCGTTCGCGTGAAGGAAGACGAAAAACCTTCGAAGACACTAAATTGACGGCATTGATTGATGGGGATCCGTATCAAATGAAGGTAGAGCTTACTTCAGTATTAGGAGCCATTTCAAAACAGCATGAACCTAGTTGCTCACCTAATATCTGTCATCTGAAGTGTTATTTATTTAGTGAAAGGTTTAAGATTTACGAAAATGGATCGTTTAACAACCGAAAAACGCGTAAAAATAGTTAAAACTTACTACAAAAATGGTGATTCAAACGTGAACACTTTTCATGCATTACGGGGTGATTATGATCGTCGTAATCGACTTATTGTGAGGTATTTAATACCTCATAACAGCTTACAAAAATATCATTTTTGCATCTACTCGTATATAAATTTGCAAACAATTGTAGGTTTTTTACTGGTTTATGAGATCTGGTGAAAATGGAATGGAAATCAAGCCAAAAGCAACAGCATCCCTTGTATGGCAAGGTAATGTTAAATTCATCTATGATTCATTATTAGTAATGAAAATGACTTCCGGATCACGAATAGCGAATCTTTTTAACACATTTGAATGCTCTTTTCTGACTGGGTATAGATATCCTTTTGGTGCAATAATTGTTCCATTTTGGGAATCTTTCATTTAGGACTCCATTGAATTAATTTCTTAACAAAAGTGCGACAAACGTTAAGCTTAAAGCCCGTTTAACACTGGCGTAACAATCCTTTTAGCCAGAAATATATTATTGAAAAAATCCGATCTCGGGTTGATGTACAAACAAACAGTGATCACTTCAGTTGTTTAGAGGCAACACATATTTGATATATTTGATGGCGGCATAACCCATACTTTATTATTTCTTTTTAAAACAGTTTAGAATTGACAATGGATGTGTCCGAAATATTATGAAAATATTCATAAGACAAAATAAATTTCAATTTCTGGTTCCATGCCTACTGACTCGCCCCTTGTTTAGGGGCAATAGACCTAATGCTAAATTTAACGTGCCCTCAGGTTCCACCCATCATGATGACTAGATTGTCTGCTCTTAAGTGTGATTCAGAAGGTCAGCACAAATTAAAAACGTATTCTGTACAATTAATATACCATGAATTACAAAATTCTATATCACCCTATTTTGTTTGTAAGTGTAAATTATTCCTCACAGCAATATAACTCCTATAGTGGATAAATCCATACCAATTTCACCTAATATGCGAAACCGTAAAGTGCGTTCCAAACCTGCATTTCATTAAGGACTCACTCGAATGAGTACGATATTGTGCGTTTGTGTAGGCGTGTGCTTGTGCGTGTGTGTATATGTATCATTGTCCTTGTTGAAAAGTTAAAACATTTTCATTAAAAACCACAAAATAAAACATCATATCAAAGGCTCCAACATTGTTGGCTACAAAGCAAAATAAAGAAGAAAAAAAAACCATAATACAACATCAATTTTCATTCAAGTTTAGTTTTGCAGGTGTAACCAATACCCATTCACCCCTTCGACCATTATAAATCATTTGATGAATACAAAAAAAAAAGAAAGGATTCCGGTTCAGTGGCCCTCAGAACGACCATCGTGGGTTGGTTGGTTGTATAGAATGGTGCTCGGTATATGTGGCATCACTCTTTCGCTTTCCCAGCTGCCCTCTGTGAGCCTTGATGTGTCACACAATTTAATTAGTTGCACTATATGCCGATCAATCATTTAATTTTTAGGCCGCACAACATTTCAGCCAAAACACACAACAGGATTGTTGCGGAGGCAGTGTACCATGGTGAAGCAATATGCGTCTGGCAGTACCGTGGTTTGGATGGCTCTGTGCTATAACATTACTACAGCTACTACATAGGAAATCTTAATTTTATGTTGGATAGGAGAGCAAAAACTTTTGCATGCACTTTGCGATTGTTTAAAGAAA
>JAHXMU010000565.1:292721-316214 GCA_019455685.1 Philornis downsi
CAGAGCGATTTTGTAATCGTAAATAATTTTGATATTCAGCACTATGCCGTTGTAGCGAAGATAGTGATACAATTCTTCTTACATTATACATAGAAACTGCTAGCATTAATTTGTGATTTTATTTAGAACTTGCTTGATTCGTTTCTTACACGAAATGACACTGATTCCGATTCCCTATCAAAACGCACTGATCCATATACTTCGATTCGATGATCGCAAACGAAATTATCCTTTTATGCAAATTCGTCTTTTAATTTCTTAATATAAATTAAAGGGTGTCCCAACAAGATCGCAAGATTTAAATTTGGCGCCATTTGAAGTGTCATTGTTTGACATTTGAACAATTGTTATTGTTTGCTAGTAGAAGGCACGACGTTAGTAAAAATGGAGCGCTACACGAATGAACAACGCATTCTTGATGTGAAATTGTTTTACCAAAATGGTGAAAGTTTTCCGGCTACAGTTCGCAAATTGCGATAAATTTGGGGCCACAATAATGCTCCAAAAGAATCAACTGTAAACAGATTAATGGATAAATTTGCCAAAACTGGGTGTGTTAGTGATGTAAAGACAACAACGCGCCTTCGACCAGGTCGATCGACCGAAAATGTCGCAGCTGTACGTGATGATGTCGCTCAAACTCCGTCCACCTCAATTCGACACCGAACTCAGCAAATTGGTGTTTCCAAATCCACTATGCAGCGAATTTTGACGAAAGATTTGCATCTTCATGCATACAAAGTTCAACTGACTCAGGAACTGAAGCCAGCTGACCATGGACAGCGAAGGAAGTTCGTGGGTATTGGAGAGATAACTTGAAATTGGTGATTTTGTCGATAAAATCATTTCAGGCGAGGCCCATTTCCATCTTGATGGCTTCGTCAATAGACAGAATTGTCGCATTTGGGGTGAGAAAAATCCTCGAGTGATTCATGAGAAGCAAATGCATCCTCAACGTGTCACAGTGTGGTGTGGATTTTGAGCTGGAGGAATCATTGCACCTTTTTTTATGAAAATGAGGCATGTCAAGCGCAAACAGACAATGGTGTTCGATATCGTGAAATGATAACCAGTTCTTTCGTGCCTAAAATTGAAGAAATGATCAACGTTTTTGTGTCATGAATATCAAGACAGGAATGCATCGATAAACTTAATTCCACATTTTTTGATAAAAACCCATTTCTTTGCCACTGTGAACCCTTGGTTTAAAAGTTTTAATCCTCGTTTTACTTATCTTGTGGACGAATTTTGTGAGAGTTATCCAGAAACAGATAGTGCAAGATTACCACATGGCTTGTCGTGATATTGAGGCTATCTTAAATATTACATGAAAATTTAGTTGTTGAAAAGATTTGTTCTTGTTTGATCCTACATTACGATTGGCGCAAACAAATAATGCTTAAGATACAAACAAGTGACTTATTGAACAATAAAGACTACGATTTAATGGTCATTCGACTAATAGGTTCCTTTAGACTCCTAATGACTTCAGAGACAAACCGTGTAGATAACACATTTTGTCGGCCGGAGAAGCCGATGATGCATTCAAAAAGTATGTTGGGGAAATGCCTCAAGCGAAATGGAAACCAATACAGAAATTTCAGTGTGCTTAACTGACTTATATATACCTTCACCCAAACATCCTTTTGTGTTGCCGTAAAAAAAATATTTGGAATTGAAACACAATAGAAAAACAGTGAAATTTCAACTTTCTGAAATACTTTGGGATAAAAGAAGAAGGAGCACCGATCTTTACTAAATTGCAATCTTTGCATGTGTGTACTCTAATCTATTTTCGTTCTCAGTACTACCTATAAATGCCTGATGCGAGTTCAATTCTAGTGAATACATCGCAATTGAAGGAAAACGTATGGGGCGTACCGGAATAGTCGTGTCAAAGTCGCCCGTTTTCGTCCTTAAAACAAAAACCATCAAAGGTTTGTTGTATGACAAATTTGGTGAAATTGAGTACAGTTAGTTTAAAGATATGGAGACAAGAATATATGGGTTACGTAGGTCATTTGTGTGGGAAATACCAGAAGGCGCGAGGTTACTTTTACCGGGTTTTAAATGACTGCCTATACACTGGTTGATCGCAGCAGATGATCGATCCTTTTGAAGCCCAATGACACCTCCAAACCAAACAGTCACATTTTCTGGATGCAATGACTTTTCCAGAATTGGGTCTGGGTTCTTCGAGCCCTTTTCCAGAATTACTTCTGGGTTCTTCGAGCCCCATATGCGTCAATTTTGCTTGTTGACGTAACCAGCGAGTGAGAAATTAACTTTATTGCTGAAGAAAATTTTGTTTGATTGAAAGCCTCAAACGCTACTAGTATAGTAAGTTTTAACTATTTTTACGCGTTCTTAGGTTGTTAAATGATCCATATTCGTAAATGGCAAGCCTTTTACTAACTAAATACCACTTCACATGACAGATATTTGACAGCTAACAGCCTTGCCAGATCGGCGATTTTGAAACAACCAAGTCGATCGATTACCCTATATAAAGAAATTCTTCTCGTTTAGTTTTTAAAAATTTCTTTCTAATAAAAAATAAATATTATCTTCCAAAACTAATAACGCTTAACAAGACAGCCAACATACTGTCCCACGCATTGGCCATTGTCAGCCGAAGCATGTACAGTATTAGGGTGTACGCACGAATATCTTATTTGTAATTTTAAAACTGGTATTTAAATATAATTTTCGGAATTTTTATTTTTTAGTGCAAGAAGGAAGAAAAAATAGGAAAAATGTAGTTGTGTGTTTTTTTTTTTGCGGGAAAACACTAACTGTGACTCGAAATTTCTAACGCTATTAGATAGGCAAAATATCCTTCCGAAAATGTTTAGTATTCTTATAACCATATCTTCAATACGCATTGTTTAAGATCCCATCTCCTATAGATTTTTTTTGGTACACCCTAATGTTCATACATATTTTTCGGTAAACACTTTCAACATCTGACACTTGTGGTTCGACCATGATGATAAACCTACCATAGAATTTATTGTGCTTTTTTCCGCTCCATATAAAAGTGTCCCTTCACAGATTGTAGCTCCTCTTTTGCCTTTCTGCCACATACTCGTAAGCGAAAACTGATGGCTAGATGGATGGATGGATAAATGAATGGCCTTTGCCGCTTCATGCATTGGCCCATTGATACGCTGCATTCAGTCACGCATTGTAATTGTGTCATTGTTAACATTATTGTGATTGCGCAACACAAACTTCCCTTGCCTCGTCTGAGACGAGGTGTATAAAATTCAAATATTTGAATGTCCGCTCCTGTTTTTTCTTTGGTAGATTTACGCTGTCATCACATTTGGTGGCGGCGTTTCCTTGTTAAGCAATCGTTAATATTGTCGATTTCGTGTCCTTGCTGTTTGAACGGACCATGAGGCGTTATAGGGGTTGGTTTTGCAACGATGTGGGATGTTTTTCTTTTACTTTTGCGATAATGCAGAAAGGGGGTTGCAAGTTGCAGGGATTTCAAAGTCATTACATGATTAGTTTAATAGGATGCTTTGTTATTCGGATTCAAATCAATTTTGTCTTTTTCGTGATTGATAAGCAGATCGGAAGGAAAACAGCAAGGGCAGGTACGAAAGGTAGATAAACGTATTGAAAATTATTATATTATAGAGATTATGGAGTTACAACGCATAAAATGGGGAAAATATCAATTGGTCTAAAAGGTAAAAATGAAAAAATAAATAAATATTTTTTTTTTAAATAAAAAATAAATAAAATGAATTGTACTCCCATCTATTCATTATGTTCTTCTGTTTTTTAGTCAAATTCATACGATCTTTTGTATTGATACGAATATCGAAATATTAATTTTAATTTATATATTGTATTTTGAAGCCTTCGGGCCAATTACAAGTAAATTACAACATGAAACAATTCATCTATTAGATTTAATCTGCTTAATAATAAAAATTAAAAAAAAAACACATAATAAAAATCTTTATATATATAAAAATCAATTGCTGTGCGTTAGTCCCGCTAAAGCTCGATATCGGTTGGATTTAATCTGCTTAATAATAAAAATTAAAAAAAAAAAACACATAATAAAAATCTTTATATATATAAAAATCAATTGCTGTGCGTTAGTCCCGCTAAAGCTCGATATCGGTTGGACCGATTTGGCTCATTTTGGTCTTAAATTATTGGTAGAGTATTCCGGAAGGTTTAAAAGGTTTTATTTGAAGTGATAGATGGCGTTGGAGATGAGACTTTTGCAATTATTTTTTTTACCACATTAATACAAAAGGTATTTTGAAGTCAAAACAACGTTTGCCGGGTCAGCTAGTTAAATATAAAATTTATAAAAATATAATATGATTTTAAAGAAGGTATGATTATAAAAGAAAAGACAAAATGTGAAAAAAGACTAATTTAAAAGTTAGAAGTTAATCGGTGTATAATCTGGAAATAAAGTGTGTCCCAACAAGAACGCAAGATTTAAATTTGGAGCCATTCCAAGTGTCATTGTTTGACATTTGAACAATTGTTATTGTTTGCTAGTAGAAGGTACGAGGTTAGTAAAAATGAACAACGCATTCTCATTGTGAAATTATTTTACCAAAATGGTGAAAGTTTTGCGGCTACAGTTCGCAAATTGTGATCAATTTGGGGTCACAATAATGCTCCAAAAGAGTCAACTGTAAAGAGACTAATGGATGAATTTGCCAAAACTGGGTCTGTTAGTGATGTAAAGACAACAACGCGCCTTCGACCAGGTCGATCGACCGAAAATGTCGCAGATGTACGTGATGATGTCGCTCAAACTCCATCCATCTCAATTCGACACCGAGCTAAGCAAATTGGTGTCTCCAAATCCACTATGCAGCGAATTTTGACGAAAGATTTGCATCTTCATGCATACAAAGTTCAACTGACTCAGGAACTGAAGCCAGCTGACCATGGACAGCGAAGGGAGTTTGTTGATTGGGTATTGGAGACAACATGAAAATGCTGATTTTGCCTATAAAATCATCTTCAGTGACGAGGCCCATTTCCATCTTGATGGATTCGTCAATAGGCAGAATTGTCGCATTTGGGGTGAGTAAAATCCTCGAGTGATTCATGAGAAGCAAATGCATCCTCATGGTGTGGATTTTGGGCTGGAAGAATTATTGGACCTTTTTTTATGAAAATGAGGCATGTCAAGCGCAAACAGTCAATGGTGTTCGGTATTGTGAAATGATAACCAGTTTTTTCGTGCCTAGAATTGAAGAAATAAATGTGGAAGGCATATGATTTCAACAAAATGGCGCCACATGTCATACTGCCAGTGAAACAATTCAATTGCTCCATCAGTCATTTCCCGGTCGTGTTATTTCGCGTTTTGGAGACCAGAATTGGCCGCCTAGGTCGTGCGATTTAACACAATTAGACTTTTCTCTTTGGGGTTTTTTGAATTCGATGGTTTACGTGAAACAGCCGACGACGACTCAAGTCTTAAAAGAGGAAATTGGACGCTGTATTAATGAAATACCGCAGCATTTATGCAAAACGGTCATTGAAAATTTCATTAAAAGATCGCGTATGTGCCAGCAAAGCCGCTGCGGCCATCTGCCCGATGTGTTGTTCCATACATAACTTCATTCTGTCTACTTTGCGATACAATAAAGTTTCACGATTTTTTTTAAATATCTGTGTTTTATTTAAAATTTAAATCTTACGTTCTTGTTGGGACACCCTTTACTTTTCCAAGCATTCCGAAACCATTTAAATCGAATACTGACCACAATTTTTAGCTAAAACACGCTGTTGGAAATCAGAACTTCAACAGCTACCAGGTACCGAAAAGTTCATTTGAAAAAATGGTTAATTTTTTCCTAATTAGCTCTACAAACTGGGAAAGTTTTCGAAAGGTTCCAATTCAGTACATTTTTCAATCGGAACTATTTCAGAGAAAAATTTGTCAACGTAATATGAGAATTTGTAAAGATTTTAAACTTTCGTTCGCAGAGCACAAATATGACGATAATCCATTTAGTGTTGTCAAAACCGCCGGTCTGACAAAGTTGTCAGCTGTCACCTGAAATGTTATTTATTTAATGAAAAGTTTGCCATTTACGTATATGGATCATTTAACAACTGAAGAAGGCTTAAAAATAGTTAAAACTTACTACAAAAGTGGTGATTCAAACATGGGCTTTCAATCGAACAAAAATTGCATTTCATTCATAGAGGCAAGCTCCAGGCAGTATAATGAAATAAACGTTTCATCGAAATGTGTGCGTTTTATTTAACTTTACCTTTGAAACTGAAAATGGATAGCCCTATATAACTGGTGGACATAAAAATATATTTCCACAAATTGAAGATAGTTTCCGTCTGCAATTTACTGATATTGTTGTTGAGCATAGGAACGTAATGTAGGAAACTTCGCCTAAGAAACATTCTTGCTATAATCAAATACTACGCAACCTGTTAACAATCACATATTGTCCAAATACGTGATATTTTTCGGAACCATCTGTGGTTCTTCAAATACACGGAGTCACATATCACTGTTGCTAATTACGAAATATTGTTAAAGTTTATATATATAATTAATATATTTCAACTTGACGAAAAGTGTCAATAAAATATTAAATCTTTAGCATTCTAAGCAGACTTGAATAAATTTGTAGGTTTACCTACAACTATTACCTACCTCAATCGTTGTGTACTCTTTAATAAAAACCCACAGAAACTTAGATTATTTCCAACTAGGGTCGTGCAAACCCCAGCTATACTATTCAAAGTGCTTCATCCATATGTTACAGCTCAAACCAATTTCTTGCACATACAACATTTATGTAAAACAATGTCCTTCCCACACCTACACAATCACTCCTTCAATCACATCGCCGCCCATGTGTACACACACACGCACACATAGTCATAGACTCAATGAGTTTGACCCGATCAAACAAAATACAAGCAAAACAAGCGCTAAAGGAGCAAAGGAGTTCTGCAGTCAGGCATATCCTCATCATACCATATGTGACACCTTTTACAGCCATTAACCACAATGACACTTTTTGCTTCCCAAAAAATTATTAGCATAAAACTTTGACACACACACACGCACACACAGCAAACAATCAAGCCATAAGAAATAACAGACGAACGGGCAAAAGGACTCATAGGGCAACCAAGAACAAGATGAAGAACTGGATGGCAATAGCAACATCTCGTACAATTTGACATGAACGACAAAGTGAAACAACAACATTAAAGTTATAAACTATGGCATAAATTATGCAAATATAACATACAAAATACTACCAAGTCCATATATTGCTCTCGCTACTTGTATGTGGGAGCGAATGTGTACTACTCGTATCTATGTGAGAATGTGTGCTCGTGTTAGCATTGTGTGTCAGTATGCAGTTGACGTAAATTCTTCAAGGATAATAACACTGAACATGTATGAAACTACGAACAAAAGGTTACAATTGCCAAAAATGAAAGCAAACGACAAAGAGAAAAACGTACAACAAATAATAGGCCAATAGTTGAAACAATATGTTACAACATGACACTGCTAAAGTGTTTGTATTTTGGCATGATGGTTCTTGTTGCAAATGTGCTGCACCTACCGCCAAACAAGTTTAAAATTGCGCAACGATTGGAAAACTTCAAGTAATATAAATATTGGATATATCAACTTGATATCGTTTGATGTTTTATTGGCCAACATTTGGTTAATTACAAGAATTAAATGTTTTGATTTGGCAGAATTGTCCGCCAATTACGCAACTACGTTCCAATAGATGGCGCCATCTGTAAGTGCTAATCGATTCTGCCATAACCTAAACGTCATGAGCCAAGCGTAGACAATTGGTAAACATACCGCCTCGACACAATAGTGATTTTTTCTTTTGACGTCATATTCATTCGAATGTGTGAATATGTACGAGTTTATGCCAAATGATCGTCATATGCGGCAATTATTGATTTTCGTATTTCAATCGAAGAAAACAGCGGCTGAAGCTCATAGATATGCTGTGTCTGATTAATATTTACTGACTTATCTTTTTCGACCCACCGCGCACACATTTAAGGTTTAATGGAATATCTCTAAAGTTTTGAGCTTACACCGAAATTTATGTAGAATCGATTGCTGCCTTGGCACAGGAATATCCTTTTATGCTGCTTTATTAATTCAATATTTGTATCGAGAAACACCAATATTGGAGACGCGTGTCTATTTATTATCAATTTTTCTTTCAAGTCTATTCGCTACCCTTTCAACATGATTTCAGCCTTGCACATTTGGGAAGAAGATATTATTAGTTGAGGCTTTGGGTAATAAAATAACTGACCATAACAAATGTAACAATATCCTAGCTAAAAGGGCACTAGCAAAAAAAAAAACTGCTGCCTCGACATGAACGACTCGAAATGAGACCCATGTGGAACCTCCAACCCCTTAAGGTATGTTCAGATGAAATTGGAACGCTCATGCCATGAAAATGACTTCTAATTAAGGCCCGAAATAGCCAATGCTTCGTCCGTCGCTAACGTCAATTTGTTGCTAAAGAAATTTCTGTTGTTTATGAAATTGCTGTCGTTGGAAGGTTGCTGGCTAACAGTTGTTGTATCGTTGGCTGGTTCGGATTAATAAAACCCCAACCACAGCGAAAGAGCCAGAGTATATTACAACTGGCAGAAACCGCCATTAGGCAATTTTATGAATATGGCCGTATATATTTGCGTTAATAGAAATTGTTTAAATTCATTTTGTGTTGAAACAATTTGCTTAACAATTTACACTTAGTCATTGTAACCAAAAACATGCATTCGCATTTGCCATTTTCACAATACGGCCAAAAACCTAAAAAAGGAGGGCGAAAAAATACAAAACGTGGCTTAATTGAGTGCGGTTTAACGTACTTTTTATTTTGCACAAAATGGTTGGAAAAAAAGCATCTCCCGGAAAAAGGATATTTTTATTTATTTCCATTTAAACACGAACACTTTTCAAGGGTCACAAATAACTTTGCATTTGTTTTGTTTCGCTGGCCACATACTTTATTTTTTCGTTTTGTTTATGGTGGAGTATTTATTTTATTTTTAACACATTTGCAATGTAATCCCCTTTTAATAAATACAAATATTTTAAACATTTGTACAATTCTCTCGTTTCTCGTTTCAACGAAGAGCAGCCATCCCAGGCTGCTTTCAACTCATTATCGGAGGTGTTAATTGGCTCAATTTGTATGGTATTTTGTAGCCCGCCAGGAAAAAGGGGTTTAAGTACAACTTTTTGGTGAAAGTATTTTCATTTTCATTAATGACGTTGCATTTGGAAAAGGCGGACAATTTAGAGAATTCAGGCTATTTCGAATTCTTCTTATATTGTGGATACCTAACGCCAAATTTTAAATTATGTCGAAGATATTTTGAGAATTTGGATGTCTTTTTAATCCAGCTAATTTAACTGAACATAAGTATCGGCCTAATGAAGTTGTGATTCATATCCGCTATTTATTCAAATATATCGCTAATGGTTAATTATTTGATTATGCGAATAACAAAACCCGAAATTTGTTACTGTCCCTTTTATTATGTTTTTTTTTCAATTTAATTACTGGAAATTAATTAGCAATTTGAATTTCCAAACATTTAATCTTTGTCAAAATGCTAACAAATTCGCTGGAAAATATTGGCAAAATCAAAAAATATAAGCATAAAGTGAGAAAGAAGCATCTTTTAGAAAAAAAAAGTGGAAGCTTTCACTCCTACTTAAGGGAAAATTTTTGAATGCCAGTCTGAAAAGCTTTTACTAGACTTGTAGATTTATCGATTAGATTACATTATTCGAAAGCGATTTTCTGTAATGGAAGTGACCGTTGGCGAAATGGCTGGCTGTACTGGGATTAAAAACCACAATCGCGCATATGAAAATCGCAAGTCCTACCTGTCGTTCCACATTCAGTTACTGCTATATCCTTTTTATAAAAAAGCTGCACTAAGAATACGTGACACTTACTGTGGAATTAACATTTCACTATCCCGACCAATATGCGACGTGTGATAAAAAAATAACCGTTATTTTCAATTTTTTCAAAAAGTATTTATTTATTCATCTTGTCCCCTTCAAAGTAATCTCCCTCAGATCTCGTATAATACACTTATGCCAGCGTTTTTTCCAATCCTCGAAACACTTCTGAAACGCGCTTTTTGATATCGCCAACAGCTCCTGTTTCGATTTTTCTTTTATCTCCTCAATTGTAGCAAAACGCTTTCCTTTCATCGGTGTCTTCAATTTTGGGAAGAGGAAAAAGTCAGCGGAGGCCAAGTCCGGTGAATACGGTGGTTTACACATGATTGGGGATTTGTTTTTGGCCAAAAACTCACGCACACGCATCGATATGTGAGCTGGTGCGTTATCATGGTGCAAAATCAATGATTGGTTTCTCCATAATTCTGTGCGTTTCTGACGAATTGCTTCGCGCAAACGGCGCATAACTTCAAGGTAGTATTCCTTATTGACCATACGTTCTTGTGGCAAGAATTCATGATGCACCACGCCATTGTAATCGAAGAAAACAGTGAGCAGAACCTTTACATTTGACCGAACTTGACGTGCTTTTTTCGGTCTTGACTCTTCTGGACGCTTCCATTGGGATGATTGGGGTTTGGTTTTAATGTCACAGCCATACACCCATCATTCGTCACCCGTTATGACCTTTTTGAGAAAATCTGGATCGCCGTTGTCGACGTTCAACAGCTCCTGCGCGATGTCCATGCGACGTTGTTTTTGCTCAAAATTTAGCAATTTTGGAACAATCTTCGCTGCCACACGTTTCATGCCAAAAAATCCGTAAAAATTGCTTAGAATGAGCCGAACGATATGCCAACATCATCAGCAACCTCTCTAATAGTGATTCGACGATTATACAAAATCATTTTCTTTACTGCTTCAATGTTTTTATCGGTTGTTGAAGTGCTCGGACGACCAGGACGAGCATCGTCATTGACATCTTCTCGGCCTTCCTTAAGCCGGTTATACCACAATTAAACTTGTGTTCTACTCATAGTAGACTTGCCAAACGCCACAGTGAACATCTTAAATTTTCTTGCACATTTAATTGAATTTTTTACACAAAACTTAATACAGTTTTATCATCGAATAGTAAAAAATCGATGAGCACACCAAAACACGGCTAACCTTTTTATCTGCCAAAAACAAACTGACAATCCAAAATGGCTGATATTGTCAACATATATAAAACGGACAGGTGTACCAACATAACAGAAAAAAATGCGAAAATCGAACGTACCTAAGTCACAAAATTTGAAAGTAACGGTTATTTTGTGATCACACCTCGATTAGATTTGCATTACGTGAATTTCAGTAGCCTATTTTACATTATGAGCTCACTTGGGTTTCCTTTTTTTATTTGGTTTATAACTGTTTTTGGTTGGGGAAGCATAATTATAGAGTTTTTAATCTTATTTTATTATTAACATTATTATTATTATTTAATTTTTATTTTATTTTATTTTATTTTTTTTTTTTTTTTTGATATTTAATATTGTATTAAAGAACTTTATATTTTATTTGTGATGTAATATAATTGGCCTTCTTGGCTTTCCTGCATCACGATGTATGAATAAATGAAACTGAAAAGTGAAATAAATTTATTATGCTATAAATCCATTATTTACTATCCAAAATGCAATATTATGATCCTGGAAAGTAAATAAACTATGCTTATGTTTTTGAGGATTGTAAAAGGGTTGTACAAAAAGATTTTGCCAAAATACAAAGGCTGTTAAAATAAAATATAACTATATCTTAGAAACAGGACATCCCATCACTATTTATTTATTTGTTAATTAAAAGTTACTCGTATACGCTGCGACAGTTGGTGGATATGGGAACGACTATAATAATTGATAAACTATTTTAAGTCCCCTTCCTAATTGTTGCTAAGATTGCAAACTTTCGATTGAAAACGAGCTAATTCGATACATTTGGTAGGAAATTTTAATTTGGGCTCTATGTTTGCTACACATTTGGGAATGACTAGAAGAATTTGCAGACAGAATCCAGCAGCTTAGCAATTCCGATATTCGCTCAAGTATTCCCTAGTAATACTGGCGATATCATTCTGGTGGTAGTTTAAGTGAGGCAAGCTTGAGTAACATAAACGACATGCTAACAATTATGCGCTTTATGAAAGTTGTGCTTAACTAAATTTTTATGTCAGTCTAGTGAACTTAAGTGATGACTCCTTCAGGTTAAATAAAATCGAAAATAAAGAAAGGAAACAACAAGTATTAATGACACCGATAGATGTTCTAATGATCAAGATTTAACGATATCCAACCAGAAAGTCCGGACTCTCTACAGAGTAGCGTTCATTCGATTGGTCTTTGACAAATAAAGCTGACATCATCGCCGTGTAGGAGATGCTGTGAAGAGGACAAAGACAGACTATCAGTCTAGAACTGCCGCAAAAGGAAAAGACATGTATAAGGATTTATATTATTTATATTTAGTTTAGGATTTATTTAGTGGTTAAAAGATTTGGATAGCTCGTGGTTCCGACCTGTGCTGGGACAAAGGTGCTAAAAACAAAGACACATTTTGTGAGTGCCTAGAAAATAGAGAAGACGGGTGCTCTGCTTACGACATTAAACTAATTCTGGGAGATTTTAATGCTAAAATAGGAAGGGGAGCAATTCTTAATCCGATTTAGTCCATCAGATTCAGACTTGTTCCTTTCGACGTGTTTTGTTCAAAAATTTTAAGAGAGGCACATTTTGAGAATGCAAATCTTATATTAGCGGCAATCGAACAAAGAATGCCAAGCGTTTAATCAGTTTTATTGGAATTTATTCGAAAATAAAACAACAAACATTTTCAATAAAACCCCAGTATGACAGTCAAAAACGATTTAGAAGTCTATTTGCAACAAAGATTAGATAAAAGTGCAACAGTGAAAAAGTTGAATTCAAATTTTCGACTTGTTTTCAACTTAATCCATACCATATACTAAATTTATTGTAAAGTAATCCAATTTTTATTTTCCGGTCGTAATCATAGCAATTTACTTTTCCGATCCGCCTATATCGCATACGTATTCAACACATTTTGTCAAATGAACGAGTAAAATGAAAATGTAAACTCAGGCAATGAATTTATTCTGGTATATATCCAGATTTCCCGCGACTTTGGATTTTGAACAAGAAACATTACATCTATCAGCTATCATTATTATCATTATACTGTCAACTATAAACGACTACCAACGCCAACATTTGACACTGAAGAATATTCTTAATTCTGTGCTAATCACTGACTTATTAACTTAAATAATATTAAACGTATTTATTATTAGGTGCGCAACTAAGTTCTCCCTGTTTTCTTTTTTTGTAAAAATTAAACTTTATTATGAAAAGATGTTTACAACTGATTCATTGAAAGTATTGCCCATCGCCAGCTACTACTTTCTCCCATTTTTCTGGCAAAGCTCGAATTCCGTCACGGCAAAACTGTCCAACTTAAGAGGCCATCCACGAATCTAGTCATTCCTTGATGACGTCATATGAGTGGAACTTCTGGTCAGCCAGACCGTGTGCCATCGAACGGAACAAGTGATAATCGGACGGCGCAATATCTGGAGAATATGGTGGATGGGGTAAGACTTCCCATTTCAGCGTTTCCAAGTACGTTTTAACGGGCTTGGCCACGTAAGGGCGAGGATAGACATGCTGAAGAATCACTTTTTCGTGCATCTCCGCGTATTGTGGGCGTTTTTTGCGCAGAACTCTGCTCAATCGCATTAATTGAAGTCGATACTTATCCCCAGTGTTGATTTCGCTTGGTTTCAATAGCTCGTAAAAAATACCGAACTGGTCCAACCAAATACTGAGCATAACCTTCGCAATGTATATATTTGGCCGAGGTGACGACGTAGAAGCATGACTGGGCAGCACCCACGACTTTCTTTTCTTTAGATTGCTGTAATGAATCGACATTTCATCAGCCGTTACAATACGATGAAAGCAAGCCTTCCTTTTTTGTCGCTAAAGCAGTTGTTCACAAGCGAAAAAACCGCGCTCAACCTCCATTGGCTTCAAGGTTCATAAGGAATCCAAGTTCCTTGCTTTTGAATCATTCCCAACGCATGCAATCTCTTGGAAATGGCTTGGCGGGTAACTCCTAATACTGAAGCAAGTTCTGCCTGCGTTTGATATGGATCCTGTCGCCGTCAATTTAGTGTCTTCTTAGGTTTTTCGTCTTCCTTCACGTGAACGGTCGTCAACATCAAAATTACCGCCTTTAAAGCGAGGAAACCAGCCTCAACACATTGTTTCACTTAAAACAGTATCCGTGTATACGTTTTGAAGCTCTCGATGAGCTTTAGCTGCCGTTTTCTTCGATTGAGAGAATAAAGTCAATACTTCCCGAATATAACGATTATTTGGCACACAAAATCATGTATATTAACACAACCAAAAAAAATATCACGTCAAAAGAAAATCGCTATTGTGTCGAGGCGATATGTTTACCATATGTCTAAGCTTGGCTCATGACGTTTAGGTTATGGCGGAATCAACTAGCACTTACAGCTGGCGCCATCTATGGGCAAACAGTGGGAACTTAATAGTACAGCTAATAATATTTCCAGATTTCCACAGAAATCGCACTAATATGAGAGAAAATACAATATAATGTGTAAGCTAATATGAACATAACAAATTTTTGCAGTAAATTCATACGTATGGATTCACAAAATTTTCCAGGGTTCCCGGGGTGAGGTGAAAGAGAATTAATTTTCCTATTAACAACTATGGAATGTTTACAACGCGACCTGAGTATGAAAAAAGGAAAGCAAGTGAATTTTGTGAGACCTTGTGGCACCATTTTTAGGCGAAAATGTCAGCTAAGAAAGCCTTTATATGAGCTATAGGAAAAAGTAAATACAAATTTGTTTACTGAATTTTCTCCTGGTCGTTTGTGCGACGACAAGTCATGTACATGATTCACTATGGCCATTTAAAATCAGTTGCAAATTTACTTGACTAAAATCCAAATTTCAATTGAATTTACTATTAATTACTATTTGCAAAATAATTTACTATAATTTACTATTTGCAAAAGACTGTTATTGAGTCGAAGCGATTTCCATTTGATTTCGACATGAATAGATTTCAACGTTTCTCGGTCACATCAATTTACACATATACGAGCATATCAGTATTTTTCCAGCGGAATATTTTTTGAATTATTAAACGAAATATCACCACTACTAATCAAAATGATAAATATTGCCCTATATCAAAAGCGCATGTAATGCAAACCATGTCACTGTATGTCATTACACTCAAAAAACGTTATATGACCCCACTTGAATCGATATTAATTTATGTCCATAAAACTAACAGGGTCAATAATGAATTCAGGACAAAGAGGAAAAAAACAACGCTAAATCCTAACAGAAGTCCTAAAAAATTCATTTTCATTTGTTGTGCAAATTTTCTTCTTCATAAGCAAAAAAATAAAGCGAAAAAACTCAGCACGTCTGTATGTTATAAATATTTATAAGTATAAATATGTTTACCAGGGTATTTGTGATTATCATTCGAATTTCATTGTGATCCGATGCCCGCTACTTAACAAGAACTTGCGAAAACCTTTCATGAAAATACCAAAAGAAAAAAAGGGAAAGATTCCCACGCTCGCATCATTGGGCAAACAATCATTATTACATTTTTTTTCTCTTATTTTGGGATCATTGTAAAGACTCTATTTTGTGGAAAATATTTACTCTAAGCTTAGGCGAATTTTCTATATCTTTAGGCCACGGTCTGAATAAATATCTCTGTGCGTTGGCGTAGCAGTTAGTGGGGCGAGAGGAAGAAGTGGGATTTGTCACAAGGAGTATATTCAATATCATTTTGAAAGCCATTTGTGTTGGTTGGCAAAGTATTAAGGACTCATTGTTGTATGTGTATGGGTTTGTTTATATTTGCGGACGCATGTCATTCCCAGCTAATCCAGGGGCAAATACTAAATGATTTCTTTAGGTCTTTTTGATGCTCTCGTCTCGCAGTACGATTCAATTCAACGCTATGGTTTGTTGGTTGGATGTTGCTACAAAACCCAAAAAGTAAAGCAACATTAATCCCTTGACGCATCCTCGTCGACCAATAGATAGGAATGTTTTGTATAACTACCCCACCACCAGCAACGGTACCATCCACATCGTCGTCATCATCATCATCATCGCCACCACCACCACCACCACCTCATTCATTTCTTCGAAACGGGGTTAATGTATGTGCTTGTGTGTGCGTGTGTGCTGAAGGAGCACGTGCTTCGTTGTTTACTTTAACCCAAACGACAAAATATGAATAGGAAGGAAATAACTGCGTGAAATCTGTAAAAAGGAAACGTCAGACTGGCTACTACCTTACAGCGTTAAAGATTCTGGGCACCGTCTCATCAGCGCACAGTGGGTGAATTTTTAAAATGAACTTTTCCTGCATGCTTAGATTCATTTCTTTACTGAAACAGAACTAGAAACTCACCTTAATTTAGATTCGCCATCAAAACATAACAAAACAGATATTTTGATTCAAGGATTATTTCTAGGAACGAAACAATTGTTCGTTACTTTTAGTAATCTGGCTCAAAACTGAAAAATAATGTCATAGTTTTTTGGCGGAAAGCGAAAATGTTTCAAATACTTTTTTATTTTCTACAGTAAGCTTTCAGAAATTTTCATAAATAGCTGAAATTTTGTAATTTCTTTAATTGAAATGAATTCAATATTTATCGCAAGCCAAATATTTTATATGCTAAAATGTAACCAAAATTCTTTATTAATTCATTTGTGTCGGTTTATTTCTCATCTAAGAAGCAATATCAAAATATTATGCAACACATTTGATTCCGTTTCGACAACGTTCTCCACTATTTGTATGTACCATCCTTCAGCTTTCAAATTTGCCTTTCTCTGCCATTCTGGGAATATCCACAAGCATATTTTTGTGTAGGGATTATATAAAAATTTCATGATTTTCCTCTTTTTAAACAGGTTTTGTGAATTATCAACTTGAAGAAGATGTTTCAAAATACTGGTAGATCTATAGAGGTGTGAAAGGTCCAAAAAAGGTAAATATATGGCGTTCAATGGAGATATTTTTAATATCTGAGTTCATCATATGGCCTTTTAAAGATTTAATAAACCTATGGTAAAATATTGTAAATAAAGTCCTTCTCATCAATCAGTGTCATTCTGCACTTATGAGCGTATAAACTTCGCAAGAAAGCATAAACCCGAACCCATACAACGTTTTCCATGTCGGAATGTCAAACCAACTTTATAGATAACGTGGTCTATGCCAATCTGTGATTTGCTGAGTCTTTCATTGTGTGAATACCGGGGCAGATTTACGATTTTCGATTTACTAGATCTGAAGTCGAACAGTCAAATAGAATAGGCCTTAGACTTTCTTTAGTCTGAAAAGGTGGTGTTTGGCTCTTACTTGCCAAGATTCCAGTTATAGGACATTCAGTCATTGTGTCAAATAGAGTATTGAAGCTGATACAAGTTCATCATCAACCCATCGCCTCCTGTCGGTAAAAGTTGAGCAATCTCAGCTTCATTGATCTTAAGTCGTGATACTGTTATTCTGATTTCGTTGTGGTGCGGTGGCGTGACTCTCAGAAATAAGTGTTCTTTCCATGATTGCATCACAATCCGGAGGAGATTACTTACATAGGGAGGCGCACTAGTAACGCTAAGATTTGATCAGCGAATACATCTTTTGTTTAAGTCTTTTTCTTTGTCTCTTTACAGAATTAACTAAATAATACTTGGGAAATTTGTGATGGAAAGGCTCAGCACAGAACAAAGAACCAAAGTTGTTCAATTTTACTTTGAAAATCAGCATTCGATTATTCAGATTATATCGATATTTCTTTCATGTTCGATATGCTCCTAGTGCTCCAACAATTTGCCGAGTGGTTCAGCGTTTTGGGCAACAAGGGGCTGTCTGTGATCTTCCGCTTACTGGCAGACCTCCTGCAGTTCGAAATGAAGTGACCACAGCTCGAGTACAAGCAACAATTGAGGAAAACCCCGAAACGTTCACCAGGCGATATTCTCAGCAGTTAGAGATGTCTAGGCGGTCTTTGCAAAGAATTTTATATATGTTACATCTTTTCCCATATAAGATGCAATTGGTTCACGAGTTAAAACCAAATGATGCGCAAGAATGCATTCAATCGCCGTTAACGTTACTTATGCGACATCCTTTATATACCTTTACTGTTTACCATTCGGTAGAATTTCTGATTTTCATCTATATCTCTGTTTCTTTCTTTCAAAAAGTCCAGACCCTTTTCTCTTTCCATTGTATCATTATCATTATTTCAAACCAAGCATTCCAATTTGTTATAGAGTTGCGATGCATTCAGCATCCTTCTACTAACATACAATGCCAGATTCTTCATCATATCAGGGCTTATGTGGACATGAGTTTTCATACCCAAGTACGGTTTCTGCAAAGCAACATGTTCTCAATGTGTGTCAAGTACATCGGAACTATGAGCATTTTGAAACAGCATGTAAGAGATTTCGTTGGAATAGTGTGTGAATATTTTGGGGTACACAACTGGCTTTCGGTGGGCTTAATTCCCTCTCACATACATGACGCCATAAATATTCCTTCCACCTATTACCACGAGATCAATTTAGTTCATTGTGTTACGGTCAAGAGCTATCTAAGTTGCCTCGTTGTAATCTTTATGTGAAAATATTCCAAAGACAAAGGACAAAAGACAAGCCGTGTCCAAAGCAGTGATAGACATTAATGTTATAGACACTCATGATCATTTGATGATCATGACCTCTTTGTCTCCCTCTGGAAATGTGTCCACATCATCGTGATAAAAACATACATTGCCTTGCAGCGGATAATCGCTATGCTGTCATTTACAGGTATAGACAACAGGACCAAATATCCAAAATTCTTCTTCTTCTTTTTTTCTTAGATGGCGACTGGAATAGGCATACTGGAATAGGCATACAATTCCAAGCGCTTCGATCTTCTGCGCTTCTCCTCCAATTCGTCACACCAAGTTTCGTTAGTATTTCAAAAACCTGGTTCGACCAACGGAGTTTTGGTCGCCCTCTTCTTCGCCGTCCATCGAGTTCTTTGTTGAAAACTTTCCGTGTCGGAGCATTTGGTCCAACCGCACAGCATGCCCCAGCCAACGCAATTGTTGTATATTAATGCGTTTGACCACGTCAGAATATAGCTCACACAGCTCATTGTTTATGCGACGCCGATACTCTCCGTTAAAGAGGATGGCTCCATATATTTTCCTCTCGAAAACTGTTAGTACTAATTTCCGCTTGCATCATAACCCAGAATTCTGCACCATATAACAAGACGAGTAGAACCAACGTCTGGTACAGTCGAATTTTTGAAATTTTGCTTAACCCATAGTAACATCTGTTAGCAAGCAATACTCTTCTCTTTATCTCTATGCTGACATCATTCGTTTTGTTTACAGCGGGACCGAGGTAGATGAATTCTTCTACTACTTCAAAATTATAGTTGTCAACGTTCACACAGCGTCCTAAACGAGTAGACTCTTTATTCGTTGAAACCAATAACTTTGTTTTGTTCTCGTTTACCACCAGACCCATTTTCGCTGCTTCCAGACCTTTTATCGATGCTTGAGAAGGCTGCAGTAACATCTCGTAGTTTTCTGCCAATGATGTCTATGTCATCTGCATATGGGAGTAACATATGGCTTTGTTAAAGATGGTACCGGACGTGTTAACTGCAGCTATCCTCATAATCATAATCCTACAATGATGTATAAGCTTCGTAGGAATTCTAAACTCGGGCATGGCCTGATACAATTTTTGCCGTATTCAGCTATCCAAAATTCCAAAATTCTTACCCACTACAAATCCACATCCCAATTCATGTCTTTCTGCATAATAACTGCAGAATATTTAAAAATTGTAAGGAAAATTTATGGATTGTGATCAGTTTTATATTTGTCGAAACCATCCGGTTTCTCTGTAAAAAGAACACATATTTCAGACGCATATTCTCAATTCGCGTTTGCGGTTTTTGTCGACATTTAGGTGTATTCCGCTTCTTTCTTTTATCTCTTGTCTTCATTAAAGATTTCATTTATTGTGAGCGGCTGATTAGGCCACAATCCGTAAATAAACACTTAAACTTCGCTAAGAGATATTGGGTTACTTTACATATTCGTCTTCACATTTTAGCAATCATCAGATGGATGTCCGATGGCCTTAACGCAATGATTAGTACGCGCGACTATCGTTCGCATGATCGCAGGTTCAACCCCACATACATCCACCTATCATTATATGAGCGGCGGTTACTACGATGTGCTTAACGAACTCTTCGAGTAGTCGACTAATGGACAAGTCTTGTGCTTCTCAAACTGTGACTTTTGAAATCGTCATTGTAGTGCAGGTTTTGTTGAGAGTGAGTCTAAAAATGGAATACATGTAAGCTTACTGAATGTGAGAAGCTTTCCCATGCCCCATTCAAGAGAAGGGAAGCGATTTTTTCTGCTATAATGCAGAACTCCTAACAGCTTATGATATAATAAAGTAAACCCGAGAAGATCCCCAGACATTTTTCGTTGATCGTACAGAAAAGTTATGATGATTAAGGAACAAAACTGTGATAACAAATTCTTCGTTTAGTCGAGGTCTTAAAATCATTGTTCCTCCACGCAGTTTTCAATTGCATCCCCATTGTGCAAGGTGTTTCTGATTACGGCATACGAACCGAAGTAAATGTGTTGAAGACTACTTGTTGAAACCATAGACTTTGTTCCTTCCTTCGTTTTATTCACTCACTCACATAAAGGGGTTGGTTTCAACGTTCATTAATGTGTTCCATCACACCATGAATGTTTAACAAAAAAAAAAAACAACAACAACAATAGAAATTCCACCACCCGCCTCCCGCATGAGGCTACGACCATTTGTTTCTTTCCTTAATTTCTCTATATTTCACTTAGACAGAGAGTTACCCCGGTGTGGTAGACTGGAAATAAAAGTGTTTGTCGCTTCCGTCCGTCCGTCCATTTTGTCCGTCCTACTACTACATATTTCCATATGTCGTTTGATCCTGATCCTGGTTCCTTTACTCCTGGTTAATACTTTATAGTTTCAATAAATAACTCAATTGTTTTGTTGACATTTTATTTGACACGTGACTCCTTTTTATAGCCAACCAACTCTTCACCTTCCACTGTGCTCCGCAAATGCCACTGTGACTCTACGGCAGCCTCCGATGTTAATAGTTTCTCGCTCTTTGACTTGGGTTTATTGGACGTTGGTGGGTATTTAATGTGGCGCCGTTAACGCCGTCGATGCCGTCGTCCAATGTCCTTTATGGTTGATCCGACACCGTCTAATGTCTCATTCTTGGAAATGTTGTACTTTTTGTGGTTCATTGGTGGTAATTAATTTATAAGGTGTCTATTAGTGTCAACAATTTCTTGCCAAATATGAACTACAGACAGAGAGTAGGACGTACACGCTTTCACAAAATGATTTTCAGGTAATTTAGATGGGAGAAGGCCTCACAAATTGCAAATAAAATGAGTCTTTGACAGGGGGCTTGCTTGTCTGTTATATGTTAGTAAAGAAATAAAATAATTCTAAATTCTGAAAGACATTAAAAATTAAAAAATACTTCCAGAAATTCTATATTTTAGAATTTTTATAAATTTTGACAGAGTTTTAAACTGCATTCCTACTAGAGTTTCCAGTTAAGAAAACTATTTCGTTCTTTGCTTAATGAGAAAAAATAGACATACCGGATTTGAATATTGAGGCAAGTAATTTTGGATTATAATAAAAATAAAAATTTTGGATTAGGTGGGTACATTAAAAGCGGCCGAACTATCTGAGCTTGATATTTTGTTCTACGTATTTCATACTGGATGAAAAATATATTTCATTTTTATATTTTATATATTTAAAATATATTTTAGCACACAAAATATGTTATTTAAGCCATCAGAATTGCCTGACAAAAGTGTGTTTTGTGGCGTTACTAGAAAAGAAAAAAAATGTTTTAAGTGACAAAGGGAGTTGAAAATAGATGAGAATTAGAGCAAGAGAAGGAGTTGCAATTTCTGTACTATGAAAAATCATAGAGTTTATGTATTGGATTTTTGTGTTGAAAGCAGTGCTGCCGCTACTACTTCAATCGAAGTATTTTGCTTCATTTTCACAAAATTTACTTCGTCACTCCTTCTTCCAAAAATCTGCTTCACTTTTTGTTCTGCTTCAAATTTTAAAATTTTTTCCCTACATTACCTAATTGTTTTTCCTATTCCCTTAATTACGATGAAAATAGTGGTTTTAATCAGTGAACATATGCAAACGCTATTTTTCATCGCTGGAATGGCAGCCCTTTATTTTTGCTTTGTAATGCTGGAGTTAATGTCGACGTCGTTGACGGCGTCAAATGTCAAAAAAAAAAGTTGAATCGTATGAAATTGAATCGTATGAATTTTGAGGAAAATAATGGCATTGCTAAAAAAATCTTAGAACAAATGACACCGTTAAATAAATGCTATTTGCTGTTTTTAAGCAGCAGTCTAAAAACGTTAATAAAATAAATTTAGAGTTTCAGGCAACAGAACCACGCTTCCATCAGCTCTTAAAAACATTAAAATTGTATTTAAAAAGTATTTTAAACAATTTCATGCACATAGACCTATTAAATTTTGAATCATTAAGTGAAGATACTATAGAGGACAATACAATGTACAAAAAACTTGAAGATCTCTATCTTGGAGCACAAACTGAAATGTTTATTCTAGGAGGCACATTAACCGCGGAAGAGATTTACTCTATGCAAAAAAGTTGTTTACGTTTTTACATTTCGCTAAGCAAGCAAATTTTAAAAAGAATAAATTTTAAGGACCCAGTTTTGAAAGCCCTACAAATAATTGATCCATTATCGTTAGGGCCAAGCCTTGTGCCACTTATTAATATATTCCCTAATCTCGTTGGAAATATGAACATTGAAGATATTAATGAAGAATGGAGACTTTTATTATTACATGCATTTTCCGAGGAAGAGATGACTCTTGAAATGTTTTGGCAAAATGTTTTTAAAGTAAAAAATAGTTTAGGAAAGCACATGTATCCACATTTGCGGTAAGTTATAAGTTCTTTACTTTGCTTGCCTCATAGCAGTGCTTCCACGGAGCGTGTATTCTCCCAAATGAAATTAAATAAAACGGCTATCCGAAATTGTCTTAACGTAAAAGCAGTGAGTTCTATACTTATAATTAAAGAAGTAATGTCAGAATTTGAATTTGAAAACTGGGTTCCACCCCAAGAAATCATAAATAAATACCAAAAAATTAAGACCAATTAAAATTTAAAATTATTTTAACATATTTGTATACATATACAGGGTTGCCCATATTCG
>JAHXMU010000565.1:341214-359273 GCA_019455685.1 Philornis downsi
TCTTCTTTACAAAATACTAAAAAGAAAAGAAAAAAAAAATTATAATAAAAAAGTTATAAGGAATTCACACCACTTCGTTCATTCTGGGCCACCCTGTATATATATATATATATATATAACATATAATATACATATTTTGTTTAATTGTTCTACAGCACTCTCAGTTAACAAGGCATTAGTTTCAAGACATTGAAATCAATTTTTCTCATATAGGGTTCTCCATTTAATGGTTCCAAAAGCGCCGGTGTGGCAAGGCTGTCAGCTGTTAAATACCTGTCATCTGAGGTGTTATTTACGAGTATTTAGTGAAAGATTTGCCATTTTCAGAAATGAATCGTTTAACAACCGAAGAAAGCGTAATAACAGTTGAATCTTACTACAAAAGGGGTGATTGAAACATGGGCTTTCAATCGAATAAAATTTTCTTCAGCGTTGAAGCTCATTTCTCGCTCGGTGGTTATGTCAACAACCAAAATTGTCGCATATGGAATTCGGAGAAAGGATAAGTGATTGTGGAAACGCCATTGCATCGGGAAAAGTAACTGTTTAGTTTGTGTTATGGACTGAAAGTGTCATTGGGCCGTATTTTTTCGAAAACTTCTTCAAAAGGATCCAGTGCTACAACCAATCCAGTGACGATCATTTAAATGACATTATATTTCATTCATAATGACAAAGTCCAGGCATTATAATAAACTAAAAGTTTCATCGAAACCATAACATAAAACTTTACTTCTAGAACCGGAAAATGGATAACCCTATATCTTTCCGTTCCAGTAAGTATCACAATTTGCTGCAACGTTACCATATCTGCAACATTCTCTTGCTGAGACACTTAAGATATTCAGCTACTATCTGTACGAGTATGCAATATATTTCCGCTGTTCGTAAAGAAAATTAGGATATAAAACGTAGAATTTGAAGAAGTTTGTTGGAATTGAATTTGAATTTTAGTTTTCAGCATTATTTTGTGCTAATCTGAAAACGAAATAAACCAGGTTGCCTGTGAAGAAAAATCTGTCATCTCAAGTGTTATGCTTTTTACGAATATAAATCGTTTAATTACCGAAAAATGCGTAAAATAGTTAAAACTTATTACAAAAGTGGTGATTCAAACGTGATTCAACCTGGACGATTTTGACTTTATTGCATGAGAAGTTTCCTGAAAGCGTAATTTCATATCGACGATGTCAATTGACCACCAAGATCATGCGATTTGACGCCGTTAGACTTTTGTTTGTGCTGCTACGTCAAAGGCTGTGCTCGCGCGGATAATCCCTAAACGTGCTTCTCGAAATGTAGGAAAAAGTGGTCGAAAACTACCTCAAAAGGATAAACTGCTGCAACCAATCCAGTGACGGTCATTTAAATGACATTATATTTTGGACATAATCGCACGATCCAAGCGTTGTAATGAAATAAAAGTTTCATCGAAATTATAGCTTTATGTGTGTTTTATTTTACTTTACTTTAATGTCTTCGTTTAGATCGAGTTAATGTATTTAATATACGATCCTCATTCGTTTGTATATTTGCATTCTGTATACATTAGTCTTTAAATACAAATACAGGACTATACTTGTAATATCAGTTTCCAATACAGTCGCTATAATAAAGATTCATTTGTGAAAGAGCATGTACAAGAGCGTCGTTAATTTAAAGCAACATATTTATATCACTGTCCAAGGCAGCTGGAAAGCAAGGCCGGGATTTAGACTGAATACAGAGATAGCCTGAAACAATAACCTGAGCAAGAATATGCTCAACGAAAAAACGTATTTCATAATTCAAGTAAACAACACAATAATTTAATGAATAAATCAAACATCGAATCGAAATGCTTTCTAATGCTCATTTGGCCAACAACTTTGTTAAGAACTTAAAACTTGGTTTATTTTATACGACTGTTTTTGCTTGTATATTTGCGAAATCTAGAATTCCTAATACAATAACTCGTTTTCTTTTTATACCCTTCATTCTTTCATTTAAATATATAACACCCAGAAAGAAGCGTCTAAAGAACCAAGTACGAGTATGTTTTGACCAAATGCGTTTCGTCTGTCTGCTTGACCGGCTGGTTGATTTGCTGGTGGATACGATACTGGTCGTAAACCTTTACTTAATTTGTCAAAACTTGGATCAGCTGACCATTATAGATGGGCTATATCGGACGAATTTTAGAAGTTCGATTTTTGCCCTGTAACTCCACTTCCGTAATGTTAAATAAATATGAGCACAGTGCATTTGTTTGTAATCGTTGACAGAATTTGAAAAAAAAATCGATCGAATTACAGGGCCCCTTCTAGTACCTTGCATACAAATGATCATATTAGCCCATATATTTTCTTATACATACCTCTTACATATATTTTATTTTTATATACATATCTGCAAATATGATACACGATGAACATTTCCTAAAGTGAGGTTTTACAATGAAAAAGAAGAGCATTGCCACACCTCTGCTGGTACCTCTTACACAATGGCGGATATTCCGAAATACGAGGTGTGATCAAAAAATAACGGTTATTTTCATTTTTCGTGAGTTAGGGTAAGCTCGATTTTCGCATTTTTTTCTGTTATGTTGTTACACATGGCCGTTATATATGTTGAAAATATCAGCCATTTTGGATTGTCGGTTTGTTTTTGACAGATAAAAAGGTTAGTCGTGTTTTGGATACGCTCTTCGAGTTTTTGCTATTCGAAAAAATGGATCAAAGAAACTGTATTAACTGTATTTTGTGTAAAAAATGAAATTAAATGTGCAAGGGTATTTGAAATGTTGGCATTTGGCGAGTCTACTATGAGCAGAACACAAGTTCAATTGTGGTATAACCGGTTTAAGGAAAGCCGAGAGGATGCCAATGACGATACTCGTCCTGGTTGCCCGAGTACGTCAACAACCGATGAAAACATTGTAGCAGTGAAGAAAATGATTTTGGATAATCGTCGAATCACTATTAAGGAGGTGGCTGATGATGTTGGCATATCGTTCGGATCATGCCAAGCAATTTTTACGGATTTTTTAGGCATGAAACGTGCGGCAGCGAAGATTGTTCCAAAATTGCTACATTCTGAGCAAAAATAACGTCACAACGGTGATCCAGATTTTCTCAAAAAGGTCATAACGGGTGACGAATCATGGGTGTATGACTATGACTTTGAAACCAAAGCCCAATCATCCCAATGAAAGCGTCCAAAAGAGCCAAAACCGAAAAAAGCACGTCGAGTTCGGTCAAATGTGAAGGTTTTACTCACTGTTTTCTTCGATTGCAATGGTGTGGTGCATCGTGAATTCTTGCCATAATGTCGTACGGTCAATAAGGAATACTACCTTGAAGTTATGCGCCGTTTGCGCGAAGCAATTCGTCAGAAACGCACAGAATTGTGGAAAAACCAATCATGGATTTTGCACCATGATAACGCACCAGCACACACATCGATGATTGTGCCTCAACCACCGTATTCATCGGACTTGGCCCCCGCTGACGTTTTCCTCTCCCCAAAATTGAAGACACCGATGAAAGGAAATCGTTTTGCTACGATTGAGGAGATAAAAGAAAAATCGAGACAGGACCTGTTGGCGATACCAAAAAAAGCGTTTTAGAAGTGTTTCAAGAATTGGAAAAACACTGGCATAAGTGTATTATATCTGAGGGGGATTACTTTGATAAGATAGTTATTGATGAATAAATAAATATGATACTGAAAAAAATGTAAAATAACGATTATTTTTTGATCATACCTCGTACAATCTTTCCTCTGCGATTTATAATCGATATGCTGCAGCAGTCTATGTTCTTGTTCAATTTATTGATTTATAATTCTCTGTAAGCCCTGAGAAAGATTTACCAAGTAACTGCCTTCCTTCTTCTGGTACCTCCCATACACATGACCTATTTGTTCTTTCTAGTAGTTGTATCGAATTTAGTCAAATTTGGCACACGTTATGCGTTTGATGAAGTAAGTTGTAGGAATGAACGTGGAGGGCACTGCCACTAAAATTCTGGTACCTCCCATATAAATCACCTATTTAACACTTCATATTTTTAAACTATTACCTATATAGTTGTAATGAATTCAGTTAAATTTGACGAACTTTATGCGTTTGATGAAGTAAGTTCTGGTAATGACAATGGATGGCATTGCCACACCTCTACCTTCCATACAAATTAATCGATTTATCGAAATTTTAGGGAAAGAGAACTCAAATTTTTAGTTATTTTTTAAAAAATCGCATTGAAAGTAATATGTAGAGCTGCCTTTTTCATATGTGATCATAATTACTATTTCCGGAAAGCAGCACAATTGAACATACGAGCATACGCCACTTATCGACGAAGGCATACGCTGCCCATGACCGTGTCAAAGCAAAGTCTGAACAGCTATACTGCTCCTTAAAAACAACAATGAATGGCAATAACCTGCCATGGAGTTGTTCGAGACCAGCGACGATAATCTGATAATGACCAGACGAGGCATACGAAAACAAGATCGATAATATGTTTCGATCGTCAAAATATCTGATTGTTTATGAAGTTGCCTGAATGTTAAAGCCCACAGTAGTTTCATATAACTGGGCCCACATTGTGCTTTTCCGCCCAGGAAGTAGAAATTTGAAATTAGAATATTAACGAAGCCCTTTCTTGGCTATCAAAGATTCAACTGTACCAAATACTAGCCCTACCTATCCTGCGGTATGTTTCAGAATCATTGTTAACAACATTTGTCGGTTCTGAATTGGTTCTGAGAGTTTTCCTCAGAAAAATGCTCCATAAATACTCGTATATATCGATCCATTACACTGGCCAACAAGGTTTTGGACTGAAGCAATCAAATATCTTTCCTAGGGTAATTTGGTGGGCTGAATTCGAATCTGTAATTGGGTTTTCTCTATCACGTCAGGTTTTCGAGATACAAAACAAATGTTTTTATTCGATTTTTTGGATAAAAAATCATTAGTTTATTTAAAAATCTATGAATTTTCAAAAGTGAATGGCGTTATTTGAACGTCGTTAGTATTTTGTTGGTTCGGTTTCACTTATTAGAGTCCAGCAATGGTCTCCCAACATTCTTTTGTCCCAACATCCTTATTAATTTCTTCAATTTTAATTAAATCTTGTTGGGCACCCTCTCCTTGTTCTTCGGCCTTAATGGCATGAGCAATTGGTATGGATGGCTTTTCATTCTCATTATGCGAAAGAAGAGCCTTTAAAATATACTTAGAGCCATCAATTAATAATCTCCATTCAGTTTCGTCATATGGTTGGTTCATTTTTTGAAATAAACCATCAACATCAGTAAATCATAGAATAGAGTGTTTCTCTTCAAAATATGCAGTCAATTCCAAGCTTCTATCTATAGATTGTTACTTTTGTCCAACTGCAAGTTGCTGCACGCGTGAAGCCAGTAATTCTGTGACTTGCTTCGTTAAATGTAAATCCCGAATTAGATCATTCAGCTCAGCTTGAGTCACTCACTAAATGGCGTTCATCATCAGCCTGGTACAAACTACTACTGCTGCTGAAAAATGTTTCGAACCCACTGCTCGTAGCACTGGGAATGACTGGTAATGGATCATTTAATGGACGTTGAACTGGTTTGTAAACCGATGGGACATTCGCGTAAGTAATATTTTTTCGATTTTTCATATTGAATCCAGCAACTTTTGTTAAACAGAAGAAACAATCGGTTTGGTGGTTACTTGACTCTCTTCAAAGTACTGGAATTGAAAAATCGATATAGATCTTCTTGCCATTTGACCACTTGTATTAAACAGTTCTGCAACTATTGCAAAACATTGTCGGTGACTACGGTTTGTTAAAGTTTCTGACAGCAAAACCAAAAAAATGTAGATATCCATATTTTAATGATTCTGATATTGATTGCATATCCTTTGTTTCCAACCAAATATTCATCACATACAAAGCAAAAATTGCTTGAATCAGTAACACATGATTTCCCTGACATGCTTAAACGCTGCTATTATGAAGGTTTAGAATGAATGGGTCCTGTCAAATTAATAATTGTAAAATTGTAGTGTCAATATTGACCGTTTTACAGTGTTACCAGTATGCGATAAAAAATGAACAAGATTCAAATTCAGTGCACCCAGATTACCTTATTTAAAAAACACGCTTCGTTTCTGCAGTCAATTTTTTTCCAAATTTATAGACCAGTGTTATTGTTAGCGTTTGGCCAAGTGAGCGAAAATAGGGCAATTGCGTTGGTTGGGTCAAGTAGCGCGAATGGATAAGAATCCAAATAAACTCATTTACCGGCGCAGAAGAGGACGATCAGAAAGGAAGGAACAAGTTTCTGTGAGTCTACCGAAACTTAGAGGAGGAATGGCTTGGAATTATTTCCCATCTGAAAATAAATTATATTCCAATTGCTATCTAAACAAGCAAATAAGTTTACAAATTGTAACAGTTTTGTGTTTGAAACATACAAACAATTTTTTTCTATATTGCAAAAAAGTGCAATTTTTAAAAATTTTGCTTTTTTTTTTTTTTTTTTTTTGGGCTACAATCAAATTCCATTTTGTCAATTTTTTATGTCGAATTCGCTTTTAATTTTAGTTTCGTTCCCTGTGCATTGGGAATAGGCTTGGACAATATGCTCTAAGGCATATTTAAGTAAATATTTTACTTAAATAACAAAAAAAAAAGGTTTAAAACTGATTTTGTGCGCTATTCTCTCGTAAAATATTTAATGTTTTGACGGATAATTTTTTTCTTATCTGCAGCTTTCAATTTTTTTTTAACTTGGCAAACAATTTACTTCATTAATAAGCAATATTTCAGTAACATTTTAAAACATTGTCTATATTTGTAACATTAAACGCAAATGTTCGAAAAGTTTATTTTCAAATTAGAAATTAGTTCAAGCATAAAACACAGCAAACTATCACATGAAACAACAAAACAACAAAAAAAACAAAGACAAAAAGAAAAACCACCACAGGATATAAAATCGAAAATTCTGCAAAATCTTCATTAAAAGAGAAGAAAAAAAATAATATAAATTCTTTTATTTTCTTCCATGCTGCTTCTCTAATTTTCGGTTCAGTAACTTTGTGACCAAACCAAGAAAAAGTCTATGAAAATGGTTATTGGCATTTTGTGTTTATTTAAGTGTCACCCAGAGACTAACTAAAATACGAATATTTGTATAGAGTGAGGAACAACCAATTCAAAGCTGATAGAACCAAAACACCAATCAGCAAACCCTGCCCACCCACTCCCCTGCGTCTCTTCGCAACCATTCAATCATTCATTCGAAAACATCCCATCGTCGTTGTCAACCAACCAAGTTAAGTAAACAAAACCAAAACACAGCTAAAAACCCAGTCAACCACTAACGCAACGAGTCTAAATATTTATTTTGAAAACTCTGTGTGACTCTTTGTCAATGAGTTCGTTTTGTATCCCCTACCCGAGCATCAAAAATATAAAAATAAACTCAGCTTCAGCGTGAAATCGGCAGGATTCATGAGAACATCAGCCACAAAGTTTTCTAATGACTGCAAAGTATTTAATGCCGGAATGATGAGAGTTTTTAATAAATATTGTGGTGTGAGCAGTGAATGAATGAATGAATGATTCTACGAATAGTTACAAGTTAAGTTGGAAATCATCAACAGTTTTCAGCACACATAGTGCTTTTTTGTTGTTGTTTAGTACATTTGACGTGCACAGGTACTGAAAGACTTGTAATCATTTTGGGGGATATAGAGATGAACCGTGTCTTGAGATAGATATTTTTGTTAATAGTAAACTTTCTTCAATCAATCTAAACGGCACTTGATTACAGTCAAATTAAATTAATGTTCAAGTCGTACAGAAAAAACGATCTAATTCTCTATGGTGGTCATCATTCATGGTATGAAATTTTTAAATTTTAATGTTCAAGCGGTGTATAATATTTTCACCCTGATGTGTGTAAAAATTATGAAAACCGATTCATTTAGTTCAAATATGATGGTTTTTAAAATATTACTCATATACATGTCCCAAAACTAGTCGACCTAACAAAGAAGACACAAAAAAGTTAGCAAAAATGTTCTTTATATTTCAACATAATCTCTTTTTAGCTCGATATACTTTTTCCAGCGATATTTAGTAGCTTCTATAGCCTGCTTATAGTAAGAAATACTCAAACTCCTTAAAATAGCCATCAAGCGAAGATTCCGCCTCTTCATTGTTGCCAAATCTTTTACCACCCAGGTTTGTTTTCAAGTTTGGAAATAGAAAATAATCCGAGAAAGCTAAATCTGGTGAGTAGGGCGTATGATGAAGCAATTCGAACTTTAATTCATTAATTATGCTCATCGCAGTAGTTGGTGTATGAACTGGAGCATAGTCTTGATGAGACAACACTTTCTTTTTCGTCAAATGCAGCCTTTTTCCCTAAATTTCATAACCTAAACGCTGCAATAAATTACCATAATATTTGACTTTGATGGTTTTTCCTTTCTAAGGATAATCAATAAAGCTAATCTCATGCGCATGCCAAAAAACAGATACCATGACCTTGCCTGCAGATGGAACCGTCTTCATCCTCTTTGGACACGATTTTCCTATTCCAGTCCACTGCTTTTACCGTTCCTTTGTCTCAGGTGTAAATTGTTGGACCCAAGCTTCATCCATGGTTGGTTATAAATCGACGTAAAAATTCGGCTTTATTACGGTGAAGCATCGCCAAACACTCTACGATGCTTTTGTTTTAAAGCATCTTGCGCACAGCTTTCTCATCTTCAAACCTTCGATCAATATACGATCCACTGTACTCTTTGAAATGCCTATCATTTCAGCTACCTCATGCAACTTCAGCCGACCATCATTCGATATCATTTTTTGGATTTTCTTAACCGTGTCTGGCATGGACAACTCAATTAGTCGATCACTACAGTGTTTGTCTTAGCCGCTCGTACGGCCTCGTTTAAACTCTGCTACCCAATATTTTACAGCAATAAACGAAGAAGCAGGCTGCCCCAGAATAGAATCTATTTTGGTTTCAGCATTGTTTGGACTAAGACCTTTCAAATACATTGAATTACAGATTTACAGATTCACTGAGATCGTTTACTTTTGACGGCTCAAATAAAAATACTAAATAACGTGGCGCCTTGCAACTTAAAACATATGTTTTATAAGGTTGCCACTTTTCACCACAATAATGTTTTCAAACTACTGGCACCATCTACACGTCAGTTTTGGGGCCGCCCCTGTATCTGTAAAATTGTATCTGGATTATTATTAAAAATGGAGAACATCCCTTTTTCAATCTCACTATGATTATCATTCCATTGTAAAAATTATATAAAAAAATAATCTATGTTAAAATAAGAACTAAAGTTTAAATTTTATGTTTGAATTTGAAATCAGACTTCAGTGCCTGCAAGAAAAGATCTGTAGGCCCAATTAAGTGTGACGCAATTTACTACCTCATAGCGGTGTGGTAGGTCAGATTTGACGACTTAGATATAAAATTATCGAATTGTCTTTCTCCGGGTGTTGAGTCAAAACTGCTGTTACAAACAACTTAAAAATATAAAATTTTGTTAAATAATCGGTTCCGTATAAAACGAGCGTTCTGGCGTTCTGCAGCTGGATTTAAAAACAGATTTTGAAAATCAGTTCGAATTTTGTAGAAATACGGCAATTAGGATCCATATTTGAAATTGGATAAAAGCTGGCTGTGGCAGTTTAACTTAAAAGCCGATATAAAAACATCAGTAGTTACAATAACAATTTCATATGCGTATTTAATACATACGATAAAAAAAATTCTGAGTTCCCAGAGACACAACATGGTACTCCTTATTCTTTACTCAACAGGCCGGTTTTAATAACAATCTTTGTATCACCCAATTTTTGGGATCGGTTTCCGGTCTGGAATACAACCATATCTGTAATGGTTTTTTAAAATTGATTCCTAAAACTGGATTAAAGAGACTGTTCTGAAAGACAAAAGCCAAGCTTGGATTATACAAAATAGACAAATGCATAAAACTCTTGTTGTTTTAATTTAAAATTTAGAAAAAGTCCATTTTGTCTATTTTGTGTGGTTACAGGAGTTGGCCTACCATTTCACTGTGCGACCCTTGAAGTACTGTTCGGACTGTTCGGAAAGTTCGTTCGGTTAATTCGTTAGTTTACAATACGTCACTTCTCATGACGTAGAGCTCCTTCACTATCATAACTTCCTTCAACCCCTTCTCTAAACTGTATACTATCGTTTAATTGTGTTCTCGTTCTAGTCGTGAGTGGTTACAGCATTTTAAAAAGAGAGTTTTAAAAAGTGGAAAAAATGAGCAAAAAAGAGCATTCTAGGCAAATTATGCTGTATTATTTCCGAAAAGGAAAAACGGCTGCTGAAGCCAGCCGAAAAATAAAGTCTGTTTATGAAGAAAACTAATCAAATGAAAGAACTTGCTAGAAATGTTCTCTATGGCCGGCTTCTCCGTAACAGATGCTCTCAGATCAGGACGACCAAAAGAAATTGTTTCCAAGGAGACAAGATATTTCATTATTATTAATCTCTGTGCAATAGTTAGGGAAATAGCTGAAATAATCAAAAAAATCAGTCTCAACCATAAGAGAGTTCATAAAAGAGTTCGGATTAGGGGCAACCTTTTCACACTTTCTTGCGGACCTTTCAGGAACTACCAGAGCTTGGGTGGGAAGTTTTGCCTCACCCACCATATGCTCCAAACCTCGCCCCGTCCAACTATCACCTATTTCGTAGTGTGAGCAACCCCTTGAAGTATTTGAATTTCCATAACGACGAGAAAGTCCAAATCGAAGTGAGCGGTTTTTTTACAGAAAAACCAGTCTAGTTTTGTGAGAGAGGAATTAAAAAGTTCCCACAGAGGTGGGAAGAAGTTATTAAGAAAGGGGGAGATTATATAATAGATTAAAGTAATTGTCTTCTTGTATTTAAATTTGTAAATAAATTTCATTTAAAAACCGAACGAACCTTCAGAAGAAAACGATATTTTTAGAAAAAAAAAATCCGAAAAAATGATGTCTTCTTTTTCCCAAAATTGTATACTTTTGTTTACTCTCAAGTTAGGGCTACTATTTTCATTAGTCTCCTAATGTTTTGCTTAACGATAATGAAATTAATCTTGAGACGTTCCCCAATTTTTATGAAAATCCACATCTAAAATGTAACAAAAGAGTTTTCAAATTTTGACACGCTAATGTATGTGTTGTACACGTAATAAAAAAAAAAAAACAAATATAGAGTAAAATATTCAGAAACTCACGGCGCCGCCGTAAGTTATTAAGCTTTTTCCTATGCTATGTAATTTTTGTTGATTAATATATCGAATGACTCTGCGGTAGTTTTAGAATTGCGAATTTAAACCACATACTTACTTAGATTTCGACACTTTTACCTAAAAATGCAAAGAAGACACTATAAAATGTCTAAAGTAGTTCAATATTAGTTTAATGAGAAAAGTGAAAAGATAATCTGCTTAGGATTTATTAACTCTATGACGATGCCATCCTTTTTACGTACATATTTATATACTATAAGAGGTATATGGAGAAGAATTTCAAGCGCTCTGTCTTCTGCGTCACTTCTTCAATTGATCGCACAAAAATTTGAGAAATTCTCAAAACCCTGTCCATACAACAAAGTTTTGCGTCGCCAATCGGTGCTGGATCAGTTTTAGTCGTCCACACATTCTAAGCCAGCCAACGCGGTCATTATTTTTTGATGGAATTAACCACGCCGATGTCTGTATACAGCTCTCATGTAGCTCATAGTTCATAAGAAGCTGATACTCTCTATTAATGATGGTGCGCTCATATATTATATTTTAGAAAATACTTTTCTCTCGAAGACACCAAGAAATTGTTTATTCGGTTGCGTCTTTATCCATACTTCTTCAGTTAGAACTATGGTCCGGTTTGGCTGGATTGCCTTTTACAGAAAGAGGTCTTTGTCACTAAATTGAATGATTAGTCCGCAACAACCAATGCCAGGCTATGCATTTTCCTTTGTCACTAAATTGAATGATTAGTCCGTAACAACCAATGCCAGGTTATGCATTTTTCGATTTCAAAAGTAAAGTTAAACAAAGCACATATAAAGCTATGATTCCGATGAAACTTTTATTTCGGTATAATGCTTGAACCTTGTCAACATATACGAAATGCAATGTCATTTAAATGGCCGCCTATGAATTAATTGCAGCAGTTGATTCTTTTGAGGTAGTTTTCGACCACTTTTTCGCACCTTTCGGGCGGTATCTCAACGATAACTTGACGAATGTTGGTTTTCAATTGCTCCAACGTTTGGTAATTATCCGCATAAACACGGTGTTTGACGTAGCCCCACAAAAAAAGTCTAACGGCGTCACATAGCATGATTTAGGTGGCCAATGGACGTCGTCGAACGTGAAATTACGCTTTCTGGAAACAAAATCGGTGGGGTTTTGTGGCTTGTGGCAATGTCTTGTTGAAACCACATATTGTCCTGTTCATAATCTTCAATTTTAGGCCAAAAAAAAGTTGGTTATCATACAGCCATAACGCTCCAAATTGAAACTCGGACTATCCGCCTCACTTCCACTGACAGAAGCGATATTTTCGGCAGTGCGTACATTGCGATGGTGTCCAGGCCTGACCGTATCTGTAACGTTTCTAGTCAAATTTCTTTGTAATCTTGCCAATTTTGGGCACAGTATGTCGATTATGCTTACCATAATCACATTCCATAACGCACGAATAGTATCTATTTTTGTAGTAAGTTTTAACTACTTCTTCGGATGTTAAACGATTCGTAGTCGTAATTGGCAAATCTTCCACTAAATAAATAACACTTTAGCTGACAGGTATTCACAGCCTTGCCAGACTGTTGGTTTTGAAACGACTAAATGGATAACCCGTATTCTTATAATTTTCAGTCTAATATTATTGGTGGGGGTACCAGACTATAGATGGTAATATTTTCTAATTTGAATTTGAAGATTTTTCTGTGGCGACAGAAAGACATATTATAGGCATGACCTTGGCTGCGGTCGAAATTACGCATTTTCCATATTGAATGAAATGCTTTTGAATGAAAATATTAATTTTAGAGAAAATTTGCCTAGGAAAGGTTGGATACAAATTATTTTTTAAATGTGAATTTAAGTGATCACTGAAATACGTCAGTAAATTAAAGCCACAACATATTGGGTAGTATGCTTTTGCAGTTTAGACGTTAATGTGATGCATTCACTATCAGGCAAATAGCGTCCCATGATTTTGAAGTTTTGAAAATTTGAATAATCATTTAACAAGGAATGTTGTCCTTTTTGGCTCCTTTTTAGCACATTTCAGCCGAATCTTATATACCTTTGAAAACCATATGATTTATATAAGCGGAAAAAATCTATTTTTATAAGTTTTTCGGAGGAATAATTAGTTGCTTTTTCGAAAAAGAAGAAAATCTGCTGTTTTAAATATTTTAAATTGTTGTGTATTCGGGAAGTAATCAACAACGTGTGCTTAATTGGGATCATTGTTCGTTTTTCTATCAAACGCAAATTTCAAAAATATTTAAACTCCACCGGGCACCAACTGAAACCACTGTTCAATGTGCATAACTATTGTTTATTTTGCAAGTCAATGACGGATGACAGAGTTCGTTCATTAAAAGTCAACAAACGATGTTTCTACTTCGAAATTGACATTTTTTACTGAACTTGTGGTTGTTTTAGGCCAAAAGCAAAACATCCAACAACATACAACAACAGTTGCAGCCACAGCAATAGAAAACTAACAAACAGCCACAATCCATATCCTTCAATACGATGTCGCACGATAACAGCCAGAGTCATATATAACACATTTTTTCCACCCGACTTTCTATGCCTTTTGTGCAAAATTTAATTTTGAGTTTTGTGTCTTCTCTGACATCAAAGGCAATAAATCGTTAGATGTATCTAACATTCCGTGCTCCCTCACAACGCCCACTCCTAGATTGTTCTGTTGAACGTTTTCTGTTTTTCTTTTTTTTTTACTAAGTTCTAATGCCTTTCGAAGAGGCCTAAAACCATGCTTTTGTGTCAATACTAGGCGCGTTATTTCAAAATATTCGTTTACCACATATTTTCGCAATTTATTTGCGTTGAGTTACATTCACATCAGTGGATTCTGAGCGTTCCAGCTACTCTTCAAGTGGTTGATATTATGTTTGTGGCATTTCATTCCATCAGATGCCAGCACACTCATAGTTGGATGTAGCAACAGAACAGACTGGTCCATGGAGTGCTGTCGCTTATGAAGTATTTCTATGAAATTCGCATATGACTTTAGTTGACAAATTTTGTAATAAGCAAATATTGTTTAGATTTATTAATTTTTTTTTTTTTTTTTGACATCACAATTTGCCGCTCGGAGTCGGTCACATCAAACCATCAATCTATTTGTTTGCTTTAAAATGAAAGAAAATACAATTAATTTTCATAATCATTTAGCAAAAGTTATAACATTTATCACTCTCATCATTGACTAAAAACCGCTTCTCACCAAACGTCAAATTTAAATTTTGCCGAATTCTTCAGGTTTATAAAGGGTGTCCCAACAAGAACGCAAGATTTAAATGACTGATGCAGCAATTGAATTGTTTCTCAGACTGTATGACATGTGGCGCCGTCTTGTTGAAACCACATGCCCTCTACATTTATTTCTTCAATTCTAGGCACGAAAAAACTGGTTCACGTTCATTTCACGATACCGACCATTGACTGTTTGCGCTTGACATGCCTAATTTTCATAAAAAAAAATGTCCATTGATGCCTCCAGCCCAAAATCCACACCACACAGTGACACGTTGAGGATGCATTTGCTTCTCGTGAATCACTCGAGGATTTTCCTCACCCCAAATGCGACAATTCTGCCTATTGACGAAGCCATCAAGATGGAAATGGGCCTCGTCACTGAAGATGATTTTATCGGCAAAATCCGCATTTTCATGTTGTCTCTTCAATACCCAATTAACGAACTCCCTTCGCTGTCCATGGTCAGCTAGCTTCAGTTCCAGAGTCAATTGAACTTTGTATGCATGAAGATGGAAATCTTTCGTCAAAATTCGCTGCATAGTGGATTTGGAGACATCAATTTGCTGAGCTCGGTGTCGAATTGAGGTGGATGGAGTTTGAGCGACATCGCGATCGACCTGGTCGAAGGCGCGTTGTTGTCTTTACATCACTAACAGACCCAGTTTTGACAAATTTATCCATTAATCTCGTTACAGTTGACTTTTGGAGCATTATTGTGACCGCAAAGTGATCGCAATTTGCAAACTGTAACCGCAAAACTTTCACCATTTTGGTAAAACAATTTCACAATAAGAATACGTTGTTCATTCCTGTAGCGCTCCATTTTTACTAACCTCGTACCTTCTACTAGCAAACAATAACAATTGTTCAAATATCAAACAATAACACTTCGAATGGCGCCAAATTTAAATCTAGCGTTCTTGTTGGGACACCCTTTAAAATCTCAGTGAAAAAAAACTATAAGCTTTTTTTAAAGCTGTGATATGCCACCCTAATTACTATTTATTTGAACTTTTTGGAAAGGACAAAAAGAATTTTTGTAAAACGAAAATAGAAAATACAAGATACCTGCAAAATATAGGGTGGCGCACCAATTCTGTTACAATAAAAAATTTAAACTGATTTTTTTTAATCAGGGTATTTTATTTGTTTTTTTTTATTGCATAGAAAATTCAATTTTGTTTTATTTTATATAACGAATTGGTTTTGAAGATGATAGACCGTAAATTGAAGGTCATTTACGCATATGCGTCACCTGATCAGAAAATTATTCACTGCGATCATGCGAACGATGGACGCGTGTACTAATCATTGCACCACATCTGCGTTCATATAATGCTTTTGCAATCTGTAAATTTCTGTTAGCCCAATTGAAGCAATTGAAGCTGTGTAAAATATCGTTAAAGGTATGTTCTAAATAAACAGGGTGGCGCACCAATTGCAATACAATAAGAATTTCAAATAATTTTTTTTTAACCAATGTGTTTATTTTTTATTTCTTTCATTTTTTATTTATTTATTTATAATTTTTTTTTTTTTGTTATTGTCTAGAAAATTTAATTTTATTTTATATAACTAATTGGTATTGGAGATGGCCTCCATGCTCATTCACGCATATGCGACACCTGATCAGGAAATTATTTATTGAGGGATCGCCTCAATTAGTATTTTAATGGACTGCTTCAATTCTGTCAAATTCCTTGGTTTCGTTTTGTACACATCTTGCTTGATACAACCCCATTAAAGAAAGTCTAATGCAGTCAGGTCGACTTACCTCAGGGGTCAGCGTAAAGTGGAATTTCTGCATATTCATTTATTTAGGAATTTTCGTTGGAGCTCCAAAATATCCTGAGCAACTACACTCCATCTTGCCAAAAACCAAACTCTGCTGAAACGGATACGTCTTCGACACAGTTCTGGGTAACGAAAAACTCCTTCAACATCTCTAAATTACGGTCCCCATTGACATTGGCATTGTGTTTGCAGCACGATTCGTACGCCACCCTGTATTTAGTACCAAAAATTTTACGTTGTGATGCCCTTTTTATGAAATTGTTTTGGGGAAGCAGTAAAAGGAAATATGAATATTGGAGACAGACAATTCTTCAACAGCACTTGTTACACTATAAATTTTTAAAACATCTCAACACAATAGTTATTCATCTCATGGTACGTTTTTTTTTTTTAATAAATGGAAAAGAACTACAAAAGGAACCTCTGAAAGTTTGAAATACAACATTTGAATGTTCGGTATATGTGTACTCTTTATGCTCCACTGTATTTGTATTTGAATGATAGAAAAAAGAGAAATACGCTTTTATTTCAAATATCCTTTCCATTCCAATAATCATTTTTTCTAAAGTCTTTACATTTTCAGGAAAAATGGTTTCCATTTTGAAACTTAAACACATCGTTGATGGGAATTTAAATAATTTGTGAGCAGAAGGTAGAAAAACCAATAAATAATATAAATAAATTTGTGAGATATTATCCTTTAAAGGACATCTTTCCATTTAAGATATTCTAGTCCCATAAGTGCAGTATTTCATCATTTTGATCTGAATTGGAGTGAGAACCTCTAAACCAATAGTAACAGCTTTATATTGCATCAACTTTTTCATCAGATATAGCAAATAATGGATTAGCCTCAGAATGCTATAATTATTCCATGCCTAATCCATCATTCTGTACAAATAAAAAACCAATTTTACAAATAATTTGTATATTTCCCTTATAACAGGCTTTGGAATAATTTAAAAACCACAAATCATTACAAAGGGATTGGAAGCCTACCGTATCACACCGTTAACTATAACGTGAATTTGTTGGCTTTACTCATAATAAAAGTAAGCATACTGAGGTTTTTAAAAATTAAAACTATTTGGATCCATCATAAATACATACATAAATAAATATATGCTTCAACTAAAGGAAATCGGGCAACGTGTCTTTTGGCATAACTTGGAAATATCATCTTAAATTCTTGATATACAAAAGATGACATACTGAAGGATCAAAAAGTATACTAACTGTATATTTTGTATAACTGTTATTTCACATTTTTATTGTCACTTTTCTTGAGATTTGGCAAAGCCGAAGCACTAGTTGTAGAAGTGATAAAAATGTAAATCTTTTTCAAGGGCTTCAATTTTTTTGCTGGGTAGCTATAATTAATAAAAAAGTCAGTAGGTAGCAGTGGCAGTGAAAGGATCATTTTTTAGCCACATTCGTTAATTCTACAACGAAACGGTATGCTATTCACAATATTGGGGATGATAGGAATTTAGGTGTATTATGCCCTGTGTTAAAAAAAGGCGGTCCAAAGGACTATTATATCTACCGCAGTATGACGATTTCAATCATAGCTCATATAGTTCTATTGTGGGTGATATGTGAAAAAAACTTAATTCTCTATTATCTGGCCTGATTGTAACTTAAGTGCGTCTTCAGGCCCGATAAATCTACAACTAGTGCTATCGACGAGTGACGCGTA
>JAHXMU010000565.1:359283-376239 GCA_019455685.1 Philornis downsi
TTTTTTTGAAATCGTAAAAAGTCGTAATTTAAAAAAGAAAAGTTTTTTAACGTATTTAAGTAACAACATAAACTGTAGATGAAAATGTATATTCTAGCCGACATTTTAGTAACTAAAAGCTACTATTAGGAATCACCATTGTGATTGACTGAATGTGACAAGCTCTGTCATCCCATCTTTAAGGGTTCGTTTTTGATCTGCTTCGTTTTAAGTTTTAATTTATTCAGTTTTAAATCATTCAAACAAAAGCATAAAGCAGGTTCAATATTGTTTTAGAATTGTAAATCACTTTACATTGTCCCCCTACTCTTACTTGGTCAAATTCAGAAACAACACAATTTTTCCATTTCATTCTCATCGTATTTATAAACATTTCGCATCCATTTAAAATTAATTGATTTTAATAAAATAAGCTCAAATCGGATTGATCTAAAAACAAACTACCCCATCAATAGTCAATAGCACTTGGCAAAATTATTGGAATCCCGGCAATAAGAGAAGAGTTAATATATTATATAAAAATAAACCTGATAAGCAACCTCGTTATTGGGCCTCAATAAAAACGGTAATAAGAAATCATCATAAAAACATAAAATGTCATTGCATTATTGCCATAACCACCCACTTGGTTGCGGGTTCTGCCGCAATAGTTACAGGGGTAACTAAAACAAATTGTCATAAAAAATTGCCCATAGTTCCCTTGCAAAGCAAAAAAGGTGAAAGCAGACAGCCCCCAATTTTGCCGATACGCAAAAACCAAAACTCTATTCAAGGAAATTTAATAAAACATCACATAAACCTCACAGTTGGTTCGCAAAAGGGGTGCCACATATCACTCTTTGTTCTTCAACATTTCTCCCTCTCTTTCTCTCTTCCTTTCCTCTTTCTCAATATTGTCCATATAATATTGAACAATTATTGCTTGTTAGTTTTGGATCTAATAAAGACAATAGCGAAGGACCAAAGGTAAGTAAATGTGGCATCGTTTGTTTTTCATGCTGACTATTTCTGGTTTAGTCTCTGGCTCGATTCATTCAAAACCACTTGAGATCTCATTTAACCGTATTATGCCGCCTGCCCTTGTAAAGAGGTATCACAACGATTATAACCCAAACATTAGTGCTGTGGAAGGACTCTTTCCTTTGTATATCATTGCTGGCCTTTGTGTTGTTAGAGAGCCGATTCATGTTTTTTGTTATTTGATGGTGTTATAAAACATCATTTTCCAGGAGTATCAATGTTGTTGCTATGCTTCAGTGACGTTTAAGAAAACGCATGGTTTTCATTTTATTATTGTTATACTTTTTGGCCGCAGGATATGAAATTCTCGTGGTAGTTAGTTGTGAAGGATGGTGAATTAGAGAAGGACCACCTTGTGGCGCATTGTAGTCATAAGTAGATTGCAAAATATGTGAACATAACATCAACTGAAGTAGAAAGTAGAGAAGAAACGGATCTAAGTAGGAATATTTGGTTATATAAAAAAGAAATCCAATTCATTGGTGTCATTATTTGAAATTTTCAGTGTAATTGAGTGGTAACCTCAAAATGGAACAAACTAGGTTGCCTGTGAAAAAAATAATGGGTTATCGATTCAAAACCGCCGGTCTGGCAAGGCTGTGTGCTGTTAAATACCTGGCATCTGAACTGTTATGCCATTTACGAATATGAATCGTTTAATAGCCTAAAATAGTTAAAACTTATTACAAAAGTGGTGAGTTAAACGTGATTCAACATGACCGATTTTGGCTTTATTGCATGAGAAGTTTCCCGAAAGCGTAATTTCATTTCGACGATGTCAATTGGCCACCAAGATCATGCGATTTGAGGCCGTTAGACGTTTTTTGTGCGGCTATGTCAAAGACTGTATTCACGCGTAAAATCCTCAAACGTACCTCTCGAAATATGGGGAAAAGTGGTCGAAAACTACCTCAAAAGGATAAACTGCTGCAACAAATTCAGAGGTGGTCATTTAAATGGCATTGTATTTCGTACATAATCGTAAGGTCCAAATATTATAATGAAATAAAGCTTCATCGAAATCATAGCTTTATGTGTGTTTTATTCAACTATACTCTTAAAACCGAAAAATTGATAACCCTGTACTTGTAGATATCATTCATTTTACTTCGTACTACAATCATTCATTGTACATTACAAATGCATCATTACTATGCATTTTTAACGAGCAAATCATATCTCTGAAATCATGAATCGGTTGAATCTATCCTGCGAATATTTCGGAGAAAGCCGGTCTTTATGTTTTTCTATAGATTTTTCAAATACAGAAACAAAATATAAATCGATTTCACTGAAATTTCGCACACTGTAAAATATCTTTTAAGAAAATTTCACTTTTATTAACAAACTACCAATAACAATGGAAATAATAAGCATAACTTTTTGAAAAACTTTCGCACTTTCTAAAATGTCAGTTTCAAATGTTTTGCCTTGGGAATTTATCACGATTAGAGATAATTAACCAATTTTTGTTTTCTCTTATAGCTGACAATGTTGACAATCAGGCAGGATTCTTGTGATTTTTTGGACTTTGCGGTAAAGGAGTGATCGGCCAATATGAAAAATAAAAATGAAAACGAATAATGAAATTTCCAATTCTTAAAGACAAACAATTTTGTAACTGAAAGAGATAATTTTGCACTGTAAGTATGTTATTTATTTGTCGCATATATTATACACATATTAAAAAAACTTTAAATACCATCAAAATCGACTACAATTTGTAGGAGACACAATCTCGGAAATAATTTCTGCAGATAAGATAATCATCTACGACACCCTGTAGGTCACATTGTATTGATTGTATATTGAAATTGATTGAAATACTAAGTATAAAATGCATCAAAAGTAGAATAAATCGATCGTCACCATTACCAAATCAGGGCTCCACAACAGAGGAATTACCTACAGACTAACTTGCGGCATTCGCATTTTGCTTCCAGCACTTCCATTAAAATTGTGAAATGGAAAATTAATCAATTAATTTTATTTAATTCGAATGTGGACTAATTCATATACAATCTGAAACACTTAGTTTTGCATAAATAAATAAATATACAAATAAATAAATTACTATATATATATGTATATGTATATATATATATATATATATAGATTTATCCATTTAGTGGTTTCAAAACTTCCGGTCTGGCAAGTCTCTCAACTGTTAGAAGTCTATCATCTAAAAAGTTATTTATTTAGTGAAAGGCTTCCATTTACGAAAATGAAAGAACGCGAAAAAGTAGTTAAACTACAAAGTGGTGATTCAAACGTGGGCATTGAATCGAACAGAATTTGCTTCAGCGATGAAGCTCATTTCTCACTCCGTGGTTAGGTCCACAACCAAAATTGTCGCATGTGAGGCTCAGAGAAACCAGAAGTAATATGTAGTGGAACTGGACTGTTTGGTCTGAAATTGCCATTGGGCGTTATTTTTTGGAAAAGTGACGCTGAAGGGACCTCAAAAGGATCCATGCTGCATCCAATTTATTGGCAACCAATTCAAATAGCACTGTATTTCGTACATAATGACGAGGTCCAAGCATTATAATGAAATAAAAGTTTAATCGAAATCATAGCTTTATGTATGCTTTATTTTACTTTGCTTTTGAAGTCGGAAAATGGATAAAACTATATATAAAATATAATAAAATATAATATATAAAACACAGAGATCACACGCGTTACGCCTTTGTAAACATTTGTATTTTTGCAAATTGTTTTTGTTCAAAATAAACTCATATTTGCTTTTTGGGACTGGAATTCCTTAAAGGTTGACACCCGTTTAATTTTAGGAAGAGATGGTTTTGCTTATCCACAGATTGTCCGACGTCATAAATTTGTTCATAATCTAAACAAATATTTGTGTTCATCCATAACCGCAACCTAAAGTGTACACTCAGATTTCTTTTTTCGTTTTTTTAATAACCATTAGTAATGTGTTTACACATAAAAAAGCCAAAAGCCTCAGATTGGAATGCACTCGAGAATACAGCTTAACCCGCGTAGTTGCAGCAGTGAATTAAAGCCAGTCAGCATCCAAATTCCCACCTCTTCTTGGCAGCGCATCACACTGCCTCTGTGATTTAATGAAAAATCTGAAGTGCAGATTTCTCTCAGGGAATCCATTCTAGCGCTCGGATGTGTATGAATTGGTCTTTTTCAAAATAAACAACCAACGAGGCAAAATAAACGGAGGATAACTACAAAATTACACATTAAGAAAGATTATTTATACAAGAAGTGGATGAGGCCGAGGCACAATGAATGAATGCCCGTTGTAAAGGAACCATTACTATCAACAAAACTGGCTATAGAATTCAGCTCTATATGTGTTCTGAAAGTGCATTGCCACCACAGACAGCTTGACGCATGACAAAATGGTGTGGGACAAACCGATAGACGGACGGAAGGACAGAAGAGCATTTTATGATTCCTTTTCGGAAATGTTGACACAAAACCCCAATTGTGAAGAGTAAACAGAGATCATTCATTTATGATGTGACTTTTCGGTGTTACAGCGTGCAAATGCAGTGAGTGAATGAATCTATGAAAGTTCGAATATTTGCTAAAAATTGAAGGGGTATTTTGAGTGACGTGATAGAATTTGTAAGAGATGTGTGCAGTAATACAAAAATGTTTGGCACTCAAATAACGATGACGGCTTGAGTTGAAAACAGCTTTAAATTCAAAAACTTTAAAATTGCCGCTGAAATAAGCTTAAACAACTTTCAACATTGATTGCCGTCTTCAGGCTTTAAAATGTTTTTACAATGAAATATCAGCTGAAATACATTATTAGTTTCGGTTTTTGCTCTCATTATTCAATAGGTATGTTTAGTTCTTGTGTGGACTAATTTGTCATACTTGTGGCAGTTGCGAGCCAGAGTGTCTTGGGCGATGTGCCGACTCATCGCCTGCTAAATGAACGTGAAAGTATAAACTTACTTACGAGCAAAAAATTACGTTTTTTTTAGAGTTTCCCAACAATCTAAACTCGCAATTGCGGTTGTCCCCTGTCAATGTATTTGAAGTGGGACGGTGCCTTGTTACAGTAGTTAACTACAATTATATATTGCTTTAAATTAACGAATATTGAAAAATTTCTGACAATTTTAGTAGTAGTTAACTACAATCATATATTGCTTTAAATAAATGTTAGAATTATTGAAAAAATTTCTGGTAACTTTCCGTATTTCTAAAGATTGGTTCAGTCCGCATAGGACCAATATTTGCCCACAACATTGATTTCGTCTGTGATTCATAATATCTTGGACAACATATTCTCTCAAATAATATATCGATCTTGGCCGTTTATTCCACTGAAAACACCAAACTTTTTTTTATTTTTCAATAACCACGCCCATACAAAGGATAATCAGTTAAACAGTATATGAGTTTTGAATAGTTCCTTCCACATCATCATAAATATTAAAATTGTAGAGAATATTTTAAAAAACGCCAATTTTTATAGAGGTGAGATCAATTCGGTGTATCAGAAAAATTTTTCCCACTGAACCGATTATACCCGGTTTCGTGCAAAATTTCAGTCTTGCTGTTCACGCACTCTATGGTCATTTTTATTAAAGTTTCAGCTCTTGTATGTGCAACTTTGTTCCACTGAACCGATCTAGGTCAAAATCGCAGTCCTACAGACCCAAAGAGTAGCAGAGGTAGTAAGATAGGCCTCACCTCCGCCAATGGGGATTATGTTCCATATTCCATATTAGCATAATCAATTTGGTATCTCCTGGCTGGAAGAAATTGCTGACAACTGCGGTAGTACCAAAATTGTCAGCCTTTTACTTGGACTTTTACCACCGAGCCATTTTTTCAAGTTTGGAAATAGCCCAAGGGAGCTAAATCTATCGAATAAGGTGCGTGATGCTGCAATTCGAACTTTAATTCATTAATCTTGGCCATCGCAATAGTAGGTGTGTGAACTGGAGTATTGCCTTGATGAAACAATAGTTTCTTTTTCACAAAACGTAGCATTTTTTTCGTAATTTTACCACTTATACGTTGCAATAAACTGGCATAATATAAGCCGTTGATAGTTTTTCTGTGCTGAAGATAGTCAATAAAAATAATCCTGTGCGCATCCCAAAAAAACAGACGCTATGACCTTGCCTGCGGATAGAACCGTCTTTGCCTTCTTTGAGATCCTCTCATTCCAATTCACTAATTTGACTGCTCCTTTGTCCCAGGTATGAAGTGGTGGACCCATGTCTCATCCATGGTCATAAATCGACGCAAAAATTCGGCTTCATTGCGGTGAAACATCGCCAAACATTCTACTGAAACACCTTCACGACGCTGTTTTTGCTCTATTGAAAACAAGCACCGTTCACCAGCACCCACCATGCTCACAGCTTTCTCATTTTCAAATCTTCGGTCAATATATGATGTATTGCACTTTTTGAAATGTCTATCATTTCAACTAGCTCACGCAGCTTCAGCCGACGATCCTTCGATACCATCTTATTAATTTTCTTAACCGTGTCTGGCGTGGATGTTTCAATTGATTGACCACTATGGTGTTGGTTTTGGCAGCTCGTACGGCTTTGTTTAAACTCTGCTAACCAATATTTTAGATTCATAAACGAAGGAAAAGGCTCCCACAGAGTAGAGTTTAGCTTAGCTTTAATATTGGATGAACTGATGAGACCTTTCAAATGGAAATATTGGATTTCATAACTGTGTCCAATTTTTTTCCTTGTTTGTAAATTCACTGAGATCGTTTACATTTGATGGCTCAAAAAAATGGCGCTATCACCTGAAACTTAAAACATATGTTTTATTAGGTTGCGACTTTTCACCAAAATAATATTTTTTAAACTACTGGCACTCTCTATACGTCAGGTCGGCCAGTTTTAGGACAGCCGTCGTATATTTCTAAAGTACACTTAAACTCAAATGGGAAAGACTATAAAAAGTAACTACTTTTTTATCACACAATTGTTTTCTTTACAAAAATTCAATTAAAATAGTTATTTTTAAATGGGGAAAAATATACTCAAAATATTTACGTATTTCATATTATTTTTTGGAAATATGTTTGAGAAAAAATGAGCTGTATTTCGAACAATGAGTTCTAAAGATTACGTCTTGAATAATAAAGACATAAAGTGAACATGGAAATATTCTACTGCTTAAACGTTCCCTTAGGAAAATGTATTACATATGTATGTAATGACGCTCGTTCTATTAGCACTATTTGAGACCTTCCACAGAAACAAATCATGCTAAAGCATTACCTTACATTCTCTTATATGATTTGTTTAATACCCGCGTCCTTGTGCCAGTATCTGAGGTATTGGCTTTGGCTAGCACAAGAATTGAACTAATTTACCAAGAATTTATGGACTACGAAAGTGCTGCTGCTCTTATACTCCTTGCCTTTCATCGAGGTTTCAAGTGTTGGTGCGGTGTTGTCAGTCGACTTCCTAGTCTAAGCATCGATTTTCTAACATCTGCGAAAATAACCTAACAACCATCTACCCTATTAGAAGTGCAGCCTCATCTTCCGCATTATTGCCGTCAGCAGAATATATTTCTTACACTGTTGTAAATCCTTTAACACATTAAGAGACAAAATAAACATCGTTCTGGCTCGTACCATTATTGAAAACTGACGGACTCGCCAGACTCTTTGTCGCTGGTTGGGTTCTACTTCAGCAACAACGCTATGTACGAGTAGATTCATGTGTCCATGTCCTCGCTGTACCTCGTTGCTCATTGCCTCCACAGGATTTCGTGCAATATCGTACACAAACTCATATCCATATACACGCACTCACACACAAATTAGCTCACTTGATGAACAGCAGGCCTGCTGTGGCTGTGGCCATGAGAAGCAGATGAGATTTTCTGTCAATGATTCAGACACATACATTTGGTAGGCCGTTCCTTGTGTTATTGGAGGTGCGCGCGCAAGCGCTTCTCTTCATTCATTCTCTTCGATGATTGTTTACACACTTGTAGCGAAAGTGATGCGAGTACCAGGACTTCTTGTCGTCCTTCTCAATTTCAATGAAGCTCTTAAAAAATGATTAGTTGTATTCTACCGCTGTGACTCAGTCGCTCCGTATTCGATGTGTTGACATTGAAAGTGGTTATGTTTTTGTGTTGGACGTGGAGTGCAGCTGTTTATGTGACTTTGTGCAAAGATAAATGAGTATTAATTGCACTTTAAAAAGGGTTTATCCGATATAATATTACATTGTCATGTATTGTCATCTTGGACAAATTAAATTTTTAATAACTTTGTTAGTTTGCACGTTTGCAATTATGTCAAAAGGCAATTGACAATTTCCGTATCTTTGTTTTTTTTTTTTTTGGCAATTATCTAAAGGCCTGTGCGCATTGATTTGTAATGCCATATATTGTCGATTTTAGTATGAAACATGAATTGTGAAATACAGATGTTTCATAGTACTTTGTATTTGAACTGCAGATATCTTCTTTGCCCAAAATCAAACAAACCAACAGTGAGCGAAAAAAATTAAAACAAATTTCTTTGGGAGTGGAGTTTGCATGCTTTTCGGCTTTCAAACTCTTGAATTCTACATTCATAATTGAAACCTTCATTAAATTTATGAGTCTGTACTTACTGTGGACGACAAAATGAAAACATTGAATTGATGTCACACCTCACCCAATTGTTCTAAATTGAATATAAAGAAGTTCTTAAAAATATGCTATTCATAAGTTAAATTTATTTTGAGAAATGTTTCTAATCCTAAGAGCATGATATTAAACTGGGCAAACTCTGCAAAATCCGTTCGTTATAAATAATATTTGAAATATATATGAGTATATTTCTACAGTCGTGTATCTTGCGACTATACGCATGTCTGCATCTCACTGCATATTTCATAGGCAAATTTTAGCAGAATATAATCTGCATAACAAGCTCGAAATGTTGTAACATCTTAGAAAATTTAACCGGAATGTCTTCGAAACCTTATGTAAATAAGGTACATTTTTTATGACCACATTTTCGCATAAGCGCTGCTTATCAGTAAAAAAGATCACTGTTTCATTTTTTGAAAAATCGTTATCTATTCATCCAAGCATATTTCACCGCCTTTAAAATATTTCCACCGACAGACATTCACTCCTCATAAGAAAAGAATGAAAGAAATGGTATCGAAATTTTCCGCAGCTGAAGTTTAAGTAGTACGGAGCTCTTCACGAATATCCGGATCGAGAATGCTATTACAATGATGTTTGTACGATGTAAAGCTTGTATTAGCCATGAAAATCGAGATTTTGATAGTTATTATTTATATACTTATGCCAACTTTTTTTCCAACCCAAAGAGATGCCTTTCAGTATGATCTTGGGAACCCACTTCGATTCAAGTTCAACGCGCTCAATAGATTCAAAACTGAATCTCCAGAGGGATCTTTTGAGTTTAAGAAGCAGCCAGAAGTCATACGATGCTTAGTCAACCAAATTGTGGTGCAATGTTGGTTGAATTTTTCACAAAAAAAAACCGGGAAAATCCAAAATGCCTTGTTTCATTTTTTACACCTTTTGCTTGGTATAACCCAAAAAAAAGTGTCTGGTGCAGTCAGGTCAGGTGACCTTGGGGGCCAGCGGTTAAGTTAAGTTAAGTTTTTGGATATTCATTTGTTTGGGAATTTTCTCCACCATAACCAGTCTGCCTATGTGTGCGGTTATTCCATCTTGCTGTAACAAAATTCTGTTTAAACGAATAAGTCTTCGGCGCTGTCCTACTTAAAAAAACTCATTCTGATAGCGGTCGCCATTGAAAGTTGACAGTAACACGATTCGTGCCTCACCCTGTATACTATGTAGACCGTTTTTTATCCAATGAATATTCATATTTTCTTATTTTTTAATTGTAAGGATATACAAAATTACAAAAGAATATACGATGGAGGGTAATTCTTCACCGTATCTATTAACTGTCATTTTATTTTACATTCTGTTAACTATTAAATGCTAAATTTGTAGAAAAAATTCTACATATTTCTAATTTTTCTAGAGCTGGGATTAATGATAAAATTTTTGATAAATTTCTGAAAAATGTCAAGAGATGAGTTCGTCAGTTCTTCTATAGACAAGTTTTCCCCAACTGTCTACGAAGCTATACCCCTTATGTAACTATCGTAGAAGAATAATGCATAAAATGCCCAAAAAACTTTCGAAGCGGACATTGGGATCTGTCTTGTGTATTACTGTGTTCAAAAAAGAAGTCCATTTTTCAATTGAAATTACTCGAATCCCGTAAATACATTTTTTTTTATTATAAATGTTGTTAGTGTTTGAACTAAGCTTTGATTTCTACAACGCAAAATTTGATTTCGGTCATCTTTGAGTCTGTTGAGCAAATCAGTTGCATTAAATTTTGTTTACGAGTTAGAATTTCAGCCTCGGAAACTTGCAGAACAAACTTTGTCAAAATAAGATGTTTACAAGTGGCATGAATAGGTCAAAGAAGACCGAGAACGGATTGAACACGCGGACGACCATCAGGCTTTACCGGCGAAAGTCATGTCCAACAAATTCGAGATTTGGTGCTCAAAAAATCTGGGTTAACGATTACGGCCCTTTCCGATGATGTTGGCATTTCAAACGAATCAATCTTTTTCATTTTCAAAAATATTTTGAGCCTAAGACGCTTCAAATCTCTCTTGGTACCAAAAACTCAATTTTTTTCGAACAATAAATCGTTATAATCTGTGAGAAGGTGGTTGCTGGCTATCAGACTTGGATGTGTTCTTATGATTCGGAAATAACTGACAAATCGAAACAGACGAGGTCGAAAAGATCGTGACAAGGCGGCGCGCTCTGAACGTCATTCCGGAAGGTGACTATTTGACATGCTTCGAGGAAAAACATTGGCGTTGTGCTGTATTGAGTCCTAGGAAATAACACATTTTGAAAAACATAAAAAATAATTCACATTCCGTTCATATAGGATGATTTTTTAATCGTAGTTTTTTTTTTAATCAAATAAAGCACTTAAATTTGCATCATATATTAAATTTTTTTATTGGAATCGATAAATTGGTCTTTGTCATCTAATTTTTAAAGATAATTTCATGCGAGTGTTGTCCGCGGCTCCATCTCAAAATGTCCATTCGGAAGGTTCAATTTTTCGTCACTTTTTCGAGCATTTTGGCCTGTATTCCACGAATAACGCGTGATATGTTATGCTGTAAGGCATCAATAGTGTTCGGCTTGTCGACATAGACTAACGACTTGACATAACCTCACAAGAAATAATCAAGAGGCGTGAAATCGCAGGATCTTGGGGGCCAAATCGAGAGATAAGCTGCTCACCAAATTCATCTCTCAACATATCCATTGTTTCACGAGCAGTGTGGCCTGTTACATCGTCCTGATGAAACCACATGTCAACCAAGTTCAACTCAGCCAATTGGGGCAAAAAAAAATTGCGTATCATGGCTCGATATCGTTTGCCGTTGACGGTAACGTTTCTTCCACGGTCGTCTTTGAAGAGAAATGGACCGATAATGCCAGCAATCCATAAACCACACCAGACTGTCGTTTTTTTGGGATACATCGGCAATTCATGTATGGCATGTGGCTGTTCATCACTCCATCAAATGAGACTCATCGCTGAAGACAATTTTTCGATAAAACAGCGGATTTTCATTGAGGCCCATTCACGAAATATTAGACGTTGTGTTAGGTCATTCGTCATTCCATGAATTAATGGCAGAGTATACTGTACACTTTTCACTTTGACAGATGACGTTTGAACGCCATTACCAACCTGTGCTGCTAACCTGAAAAACTTAAATCTTAAAAAATCACCCTATAGTAAAAATGTCGTAAATGTTTATATGAAGAAGTGAGCTGGGCAAGTCTACTATACGTAAAAGTATATTGAATATGACCAGCAAATTTTTGATTAATAAAAATTTTATTTTACCTTTTGCAGATTTTATACAATTTATCGCAACGTAACAAAATTAGGAGTTTAGCCAGTTTTTGTTTTCTATAAATCTTATTAGTTATTGAGAAATATGGCAAATGCTATCTAAAAGAGAAGCATAGATAATTTTTTTTTTATTTTTTGCTAATAAAAGTTGTTAGCGTAAACTTCAACTTCCTCTTATCAAGCTTTATAAAAAGTTTTCCTTTTACTTCCGTGTTCGATTTGCATCTAAAAATAAAAGAAAAAAACTTTCTTTAGTCCGATGCTCACATAAATGGCAGTAATTCTACTTTGCGTTTTGTGTCCTTTCTTTGGGTCGGCAGCTAAACAAACCTCATTTTGGGATCACGTCAAACTCAACTACACCTAGCCATATATGGACGTGTCTAATGATAAGAGAAAGAATCAGTCAAATGAAAAACTAGAACATACAGCAGCAAATACATGTTGCTGACAATGGCAGGACAAAACGCCCACAAAAGAATAACATCGGCTTATTGCCAACAATGGCAATTTTGTCAGTAATATCGTCAATACCAGTACAATGCTATTGACTAAAACAAACCTAGAAGACAGGGAAAAGTCTTGGCGACATTTGTTCCATGTTGCATGCAGTGGCCGGTAAATAGAGTAACCGCTTTTGAAAACTTTACCACTTCATCATTACTTACATGAGCCAGTATGAAAGTGAAGTAAATGAAGGTTAATCGCATATTATTATGCATTTGTAAAATTGTAGTAAGTTGGTGATTTTTTTATTTAACAGGAAGCTTTGATACTGTTTTTGTTACGACAAAATTCCATTAACGACTTGAACATATTCTTACGAACATGACTGGAATGAAGTTTTCACCAGTGGTTGAACTTAAATCTTTTTCGTTTCTATATGTTTCGAACTCACGTATATCTTAATGCATTCCCTTGATGTTGTTTTTATTTTTATACGACATTATCTTATTTGTATTCAGTTAATTGGAATTGCACGCAATTAAAAAATACTAATGATATAATATACTCCGCAAATTTCATTTTATATTTTAATAAAAATTACTGATATATCTTTTTCAAAGAATTAAAAAATATATTTTTCCCTGTTCACCAAACTGTGATAATTATTTGTAAGCTTATAACCCCATAAAGTTATTTTTGGATGCATCTGTTTTAATTTGCGATGAAAAAAATTCACTCCAGTTTATTTTTTATTTTAAAAATAATAGTTCATATTACCAGAACATTGCATCTCCCGTACTAAAAAAAAGTTGATTTTGTGATGTAAAAAATCTAAAATTTTCTATTCTACGCAAATATTTTCTTCCAACTTTTTTTTATTTAAAAGAAATTTATATAAACTATTGCAAAATCTAAAAACTATGTCAAGTTTGCATATTTTTATTTAATCAACTAACCGTTAAAAATGTTTAGACGTATTAAAACGAAATTTTTTTCTAAGTAGCGTTTATAATTTCGGAACAGTCGGACCATTTCATCATACACCTCTCATCAAAACGATTTCTCTTTTCTTGTTTTGAAAGTAATGCCCTAAACTGTAAGAAGGATTAATAAGGTTTCACTTTTTTCAGTCCAACTTGACCCAAGTTTTGACTCTCCACCAAAATATCCTTTCGTCCGTGCTATTTTTAGCAGTATTTAGACTTTATTATAAAGACATAAACCTAACAATTAATTTCTGCAAAATATTTTTATACTACCATCAAAATTAGTTTTAGTATAATAATTTCCACCTAAAACCTCTACTCTCTGGCGGCATTAAGATTAATTATATCTCCAATCAACTTTGTGGTTGAATTCTTTGATTTGAAAAAGTCTTTAGTACATGAAGGTCGTCATTTGGAACTCAATTTTAGTCCATGAGACGAAGCACCGTCCATCGTTTGCTTTGGCATAATATCTGTCTTAAAGTAGTTCTGCGAACAAAGTTTAGACCGGTATTTGAAATACAAATATTGAATTTGTCTGAACTGAAGTGAGTTTTCCAAAAAATAGCATCAAATGGGTCGTGTTGTAAATGATCAATTGGTGTCAAAAGAGTACAATTACAAGGAGTTAAATGAAAAAAAAATATACCCGAACAGAACAAAGTTCCATTGAGTATAAGAGAGAAAGTGGCTGAAAAGAGAAAGATCAGGGAAAAGTGGCAGAGAACTAGATATCCGCCCGATAAAGGGGTTCTAAATAAGTTAACAGAATAACTCAAAGAGATCTTAAGTGTAGGGGATAGTAGAAAAACTGATAGAGATCTAGAAAATTTAGATGGAACTGCAGCTACTGATTACTCTCTATATAAAGTAATAAAGCGTACGAACAGGTCCATAATACACCATAATACAACAGGTCCATAATCCCCCTATTCGAACCATACAGAAGACATGGGCTAAAAGTGATTCTGAAAAAGCTGAAACTTTCGCAAAACATTTGGAGAAAGTGTTCATACCTAATGAACAACATAGTAATGACACCTTTTTAAATGAGCTGCACAACTTTATAAAATGAAGATTACCAGATGGACTTGCCCATTACACAATTTACCACCTGCGAAGTTAAGAATATAATAACTGATTTAAAAGACCGAAAAGCCCCGGGATGCAACTTGACCACTGCTAAAGTCTTAAAAGAATTGCCTCAGGAAGGCTTACAGCTTCTAACAAGAATATACAATGCAATCATATTAAAGTTGTACATTCCGCCACAATGGAAAATAACTCAGGTGAAAATGATACGAAAACCACGAAAACCACCTGAAGAAGCCTCCTCTTATAGGCCCATAAGCCTCCTACCTATACCATCAAATGTCTTCGAAATGCTATTTCTCCGAAGATTACACCCTATAATAGAGTCCAAAAAACTAATACCTGATCACCAATTTGGTTTTAAAACGAACTTTTTTTGTTAAACACGGCGAAGACATGTCGGACATGCTTAAATTGCATGCGGGAGTACCTCAGGGCAGCATTATGGATCCTACCTTACATCTGATTTTCACTTCGGATCTACCCATAGAAGAAGGGACTCTTATCGGAACGTTTGCAGACGATACAGCTGTTCTTGTCACTGACGTCAACCCGGATCAAGCATCTAAAAAATTGCAAAAGCATCTCGATACCATAACAAAATGGCTGCAGAAATGGATGAATAAAGACAAACGAAACGAAATCGGTTCAGGTAACGTTTACACTTCGGAGAGGATGTTGACCTGTCGTGTATATTAATAATGTGGAAAGACCTCAAGCAAATGATGCAAAGTATCTAGGCATTAATTTGGACAGAACATTGACTTGGAGAAAACATATATTTACAAAAAGACTGGAATTGGGGCTCACACAAAGATCCTAAATTCGCTTTTGAATGGCAAATCCAAATTATCCCTAGATAACAAATTAAAAATTTATTGTATGTGCGTCTTGAAGTCCGTATGGACATATGGGGACTGCAGCAAATTCAAACCTTGACATATTGTAACGCTTTCAATCCAAAGTACTGCGAACCATTACCGGTGCACCCAGATACTTCTCGAACAAGCAATTGCATAGAGAATTGAAAACACCCTTCATTAAGGAAGAAGTCCAAAAATACTCCGCTAGATACATGAATCGTATTCAACAACATCCGAATCAGCTGGCGTCCAATCTGATGAGCGAAACACCATTGCTTACCAGACTAGGGAGGAGAACCACAAAGGACCTGGCTACTCAGGACGAATATAACAGTGGGGACACTCAAGGAAGTGTTTCCGAATAAAAATAAAATAAAAGTATATAAGTAGTATGTAGACCAATGTAAATATTACTGAATGTCCGAGGACAGATTGTAATAAATACAGAATTTGAACAGAAAAAACAAGGAGTTTAGAAATTGATGTATTGAATATGTGTAGATAACGTTGATTACACAGAAAACATCACAAATCGAGCTACCTTAATGATCGCCATGAACAATCACAATGCTGGAATTCACCAAGAAGACGAAGTACTACACCAAATAGATGCTGGAGTTCGTTAAAGAAATTTAAATTATAAAAATTTAAGATTTAAGACAACCAGCCAACGAGACGATGCCTTGGTGGGGACTTTCCCTACCTACAATAACAGCTGTCACAACTGCAACCTCTTTTTCCAGTTATACTCCCGGTACTGGCGCTGGTACAACAACATCCTCTTCACTACATACCATACATACAACAACAAATCCCTACACTAAAAATAAAACCAACAAATATGAATCAACTAGAACATAATACAACAACAACAAAGTGTATGAAAGGAACATGGCACAAAGAGTGGTAGAAAAGAAATGAAACGGGAATAAAAAAAATACAAGGAAAAAAGTTTTTGTGTTCAGTTTTTTTGAAGTGCGCCATGTTTGGTTTGTCTTTTGAGCTTCCGCTTTCACCATGTACACATTAACACACACACACTCACATATATATGTGCAAGCACACACCTACTTTTATACATATGTATTGCAAACATACACATTGTTCTTTTTTACTTTTTTCTTTTTTGTTACTTGGCGTTTGGCTTCTTTTGAAGATGGGGAGAAAATCTCGAATATTTATTTTTTGTCTTTCCTATCAACGAATGACAAACAGGGTGCGGTGACATGTAACTATCGATTATGGTCTGTCTGCATGTAGAAGCCTTTAGTATTCTGACATTTTGTTGGCTACAGTTTGGAAGGTATTGAAAATGGTTTATGTCATTATCCTTTCACTACCAGTTTCTGCCTTAACTCTACAACGCAAATAGTTCTAGATCGAATGTAATTTTTCATCCAATTATTTAGTCATATCTCATGAACAATCTTTGGCCCCAAGGTAAGAATTGTATTGTTAAAAGCATTAATACATAATCCTTCAAAATTGTTCGCAACAACCAAATTTTACAAATGATCACTTTGTAAATTTTTAATTTATCAAAATCTGCAAAGACTCTAGTAAATTTAGTGGAACATTTGAAGTGACCTTACGAGCTTACTATGTA
>JAHXMU010000565.1:376249-413982 GCA_019455685.1 Philornis downsi
CGAATACATAAGTTTTATTATATGGTCTTGGCTTTCCAAATAAGGGTTATTCAATTTTTCAAAAGTTTCAATAGTGAAATTGAATAAAACACACATAAAGCTATGATTTCAATGAAACTTTTATTTCGTTATAATGCTTGGACCTTGGCATTATGTACGAAATACGAATACAATGTCATTCAAATGATCGCCTTTTTCGCACATTTCGGACGATATTTCGGCTATAATTTGAAGAATGTTGGTTTTTAAATGCTGTGAAGTACGGGGATTATCCGCGTAAACACGGTCTTTAGCGTAGTCCCACAAAAAAAGCCTAACGGCGTCAAATCGCATGATCTTGGTGGTCATCTGGCGTCGCTAAACGTTAAATTACGTTTTCTGGAAACTTCTCATGAAATAAATCTAAAATCGGCCATTTTTTGTGGCTCGTGGCACCGTCTTGTTGAACCCACATATCAATTGCAGGCCAAAAGAAGCCAGCTATCATACGCTCTGAATTGACGGCAACGGTTCCTTCAGCGTCATTTTTAAAAAGATACGGCACAATGCGCCGTGACTGTTTACACTTTTTCCGGATACAATGGCTTTTCCACAATAATTTCTAGGTTCTCCGAGCCCTATATGTGGCAATTTTGTTTGTTGACGTAATCACCGAATTAGAAATAAACTTTATAGCTGAAGAAAATTGTGTTCGGAAAATCAGTATCGAAAGTCTGTTGCTGTAGCACACAATCAGCATATCTACGGCGTTGTGAATGGTACGCCGGATTTAATTTTAGTGTGAATTGAATTCTATATGGATGAAGGTGCAAAACCAAATGCAAAATACGTCGTAATGAGCCGTAAAATAGGGCCAATATCTGAGAACGCCGTTAATTTGACAAAATTTGGGTTATCCGCCACACTTTCATTAACAGAAGCTGTATTTTCGGCAGTGCGTACATTGTGAAGATGGACAGACCTGACCACATCTGTAACGCTTCCAGCCTCTTCAAATTTCTTTATAATCTTGTCAATTCCTTGCACAGTAAGTCAATTACGACGATCATAATCAGCCCATAATGCACGAAAAGTGTCCACATTTCAATCACCACTTTTGTAGTAAATTTGAACTATTTTTACGCGTTCTACGGTTGTTAAACTATGCGTATTTGTAAATGGCAAACCTTTACCAAAATAAAAAAACACCTCAGGTGACAGGTATTTAGCAGCTGACAGCATTGCAACACCTGCGATTTCGAAATCACAAAATTGTATACATTTTAGTAATTTGCTTTTCTATTTAAACCTTTTTCTATTAAAGCCTGTTATGAGAAAACTGTAAAATGGTGGTAAAAAATCAGTTTGTTTTGTTATTGCGGTGCGTACAAATTTTGATTTGAATGCCCTTTCTAAGCAGAAATTGCTATGCTTGTGGGTGGTACGTTATAAAGCCATTACATCGTTTTAAAAGTTGTGATTTCCACTTCTCTCATAGCGAATAAACAATTATCATAAATTGAAATATCTCAAAATATTTTTATTTTCTTTTTCTAATTTTTGCTCTTAAAAAAATAACATTTCTTGTCAATAACATATCCAAATTTGTCATTTCTAAAGTCCACAGTTTTCATTGGAATTTGATTATTTTAAGCAAATGTGATTTGATTGGATCAGTAATAGACTTTACCGAGTACATAACATATCGCTCAATATTTTGATAAATCCATTTATTAATGAATTCTTGCAAAATTTAAATCGTTGACGAATGACCATACCATACTTGACCATACTTTTTCCAACTTGTGAAAAAAAGCAAAATTTCAGTATTATCAAACGTTGATTTCATATTAGTTCCTGAATCTAGCGATCCAATTAGAAACGATAGTTTCGCGCAAAATAATCGTTCTATCGGTCAATTATACTTCTCTATAATTATTTCTTTAGGTGTATTTGGAACAGTGATGTGAACATGGTATGAATAAGTAACGGACTTTGATATCGGTAAAAGGGGTTATTGAAGAAAGTATGATATGTCTGACTCCTGAAATGTTAAGAAAAGTTATGGGAAATGTGTTTAAACGCTCCCAACTATGCTTTAAATCTGGTGGCTTCCAGCTGGTCAATTTTTTTTCTCAGCTTCCTCACGTACTTACTGAGGTGGCTACTAGAATAGGCATTCTTATCTATTATACCCCGCACGTAGATAATAATTCCAAGCGCCCCAACAAGTTTGGATAGTATTTCAAAAGCCTTATCTTTTCTTTTTCTGTCCATGGAGTTCGTTGTCGAAAACTTTTCTTGCTGACATTCGAAAAACCAACCAAATCGTCATACATTGATGCGCTTGTCCACGTCGACATCGATATATAGCTCATACAGCTCATTATTCATGTGACGTTGAAATTCTCTGTTAACGATAGTGGGTCCATATATTTTTCGGAGTGTTTTCCTGTCGCAGACTTCCAGCGCTGATTCTGTCATAACAAGGATAAAAATGGTTCTGCGCCTTATTAGAATAACACAGGTAAAATCAACGTACAGTACAAATTTTTGTTTGTCGAGGACGATGTTATCATTGAATTGTTTGCTCAGACCATAGTCACATTGTTGCCAAGCAAAGCGCTTCTCTTCATCTCCATACTGATGTTATTCCATTTTTGTTTACAGCTAAACACTTTACTGAAATAATTTCACGACGCTGCTTTTTGCTCTATTGAAAGCAAGCACGGCATCCATCTTGCGAATAGCTTTCCGATCTTCAAATCTGCAGTCAATATACGATGTACAGCACTTTTTGAAGCACCTGTCATTTCAGCTAGCTCACACACTTTAAGCCGACGATCATCCAATACCATTTTGTAGATTTTCTTAACCGTGTCTGGCGTGGACACCTCAATTGGTCGATCACTATGGTGTTCATCTTGGCAGATTGTACGGCCTTGTTTGAACTCTGCTACCCAATATTTTACAGTCGTAAACGAAGGAGCAGACTCCGCCAGAGTACAATATAGCTCGACTTTAATATTGGTTGAACTGAGACCTTTTAAATGGAAATATTGATATTACATAACGATGACCAATTTTTTTAATGTTGACAAATTCATTGAGACTGTTTACTTTTGATGGCTCGAATAAAAATAATAAACAACGTGGCGCCTTGAAACTTAAAACGCATGTTTTATAAGATGGCCACTTTTCACCAAACTAATTTTTTTTTCAAACTACTGGCACCATCTGTACGTCAGGTCGACTAGTTTAGAGACCGCCTTAGTACTAACAAAAGTAAAGTAATAAACTGCCTAAAACATGTTTAAACAATATTGATCGACCGTAACAGGGTGGGTAAAGCAAAAGACTGTCGTATATCTGGTAAGGGGTTTAACCCCTGTATTTCCACTAAATAATTCATCGACCTTATTGACGTATACTTCAACAAGTCTGGTAAACACGTCCCAAACCGAAGTTCGGCATCGTCGCCAAGCTGTAGGTCTCGTTAAGTGAGCCTAAAAATAGAATGCGTTTAAGCACATTGCATGTGCACCCCACTCTGGAAATGCAAGAATTTTTTTTTAATTTTTGAGATCATCGACTATGTTACACCATTCGGGTCAGGATCGATTTCCGATTACTTCCACAAATATGTAATATTACCATGTTCAAGATAAAACCTTTATTAGCACACTTTTCAAATATCGGCTAACCGAACGGACGAAGGTTTTTAAACGCACGAAAAATCAGATAGACGGTTTTCGGTTTCGGTTTTGAATACTTTAGGCCAGGCTTTGTAAAGTGTGTTACAATGTCGTCATCTCACTGCTTCGGCCAGCAATTCTTCGTATTGATACCGTGCACAATGAAACCTCACTCCTATACTGACCCTGTTTTCTTATTTTTTCCTAAATCTCTCTCCACCCACTACCAAAGAAACTCACAGTTTTTTGAAGTTTTCTTTTTCGATCTTCTTGTAAGGCTCCTTTCAAGCATACAGCCGCAAAAATACAAGCAAAGGCAAACAAAAGACGAAGGCAACAACGCCAAAAAACTCTAAAACAATATAACACACAAGGACCAGAGTAGAATAAAGAACTGATACGAAGGCCACCATTTTTTACTTTTTTTTTGCTTTTTTTCTACTTTATCGGAAAGAAACAAAAATGACGGAAAAAAGTGTCCACTGCAAGAAGTTTTCAAAACTTTGCTGAGATGTGATGACATACTCAAATGTCGTTTGTTAACTTTGGAACCAGTTCTTGCTCCTCGCTTTTTTTGTTTTTTTTTTTTTTTTTGTTATTGTTGTTGTTGTTGTTTGGTGATACTTGTGCTCCGAATTTGAATCAGCCAGCAGCAGTTTTAAGCGTAAGGGTTTCCTGCCTCAATTGCAACAAGCGAGCGGAGCCAATGCCATGAAAATATCCAGCGAAGCATGAAGCCAACAAATAAACAAACATTTAACATTTTTCCTGTGGAAGTGGACGAGTATCGCAGCGTCTTTCGGCTGTAACTGAACCCATCGCTCTCTTGTACATTTTAGGGTTTATTTGATCCCCTTTGGTCATGCTCAAACGGAAATTAAACATTTCAGCTGAAAAATGGTGAGTTGAGCGTGAAACGAAATAGGGGAAATGCCAATGACCAACCAGAGTAATGAAGGGGCGTGTCTGTTGGACAAACACACGCATTCATGGAAGAAGACAAGCGAAGAGAGTGTGAGAGTTCCCGGAGAGGTTCACCCATAATGATAATGATGACGTCGTGGATGAGAGCCAGAGATGTGATTTAGGGGAAATTGATGTTAATCTCTTTGGCAATCATGCGCCTTAGCGCAAGAGATGAGTGCAGCCACCCTTATGGTTAAAACAGGACTGTTTGCCTGGTTAGGAAAGCCTCGCACGGAACTCTTTGAGGACGAGAGCATGAGTGGGCATTCGCTTGTGTTACAGCCAGCCAGCAAAGTGTGGAAGGAATTTCTTTTGTTTGTTGAGAGGGTTGAATTCTAGTTGAGGTTTCAGTTTGCAATTGGAATTTTAGATATGAAAACTAAAATGCTTTGATTTTTCTGATTTGCGATCATATGCCGAACGACCGTACAGCTAAGCGGACCGAAAACGCTAACGCGGCGCGCCCACAAAAATACAAATAATACGCGGTATCATAAACAAAAAAGAAAAAAAAACATCAACAACGTTTATATTACAAAGTGAAAATTCGCATGTGATGGAAGCGAGAAAATGAATGACTAACAAAAAATAAAGAAAATTTACAAAAATAAATGAAAATGTATAATTTTTTTTGAGAACCAAACAATTAACTTCTTAATAAAAGTCAATTAGTACACATAACACAACAAAATTAAAAAGTTTGAAATATTCGCCTGTAGTTAAAATGTTAGAATTCTATCCAATGCCTACCAATCTAAATCATGGTGCCTCCCTGTATCCCCATCACCCCCAAAATCATGGCGGTGCAAGATTTTTGGATAATCCCGCGGCGGCGGTACAAAACCTTAACATCAATGCCCTGAGTCATGCACAACAATTGCCGCATCAGACCTCAGGACCTCATCACCAACAACTCCAGCAACAACAGAACCCGCAGCATACGATTGTCTCACCTAGTCTGGCCTCGTGTCCGCCACAAAATAATCACAGTAATATGTTAAACACCTGCTCGTCGACAGCTTCATTAACAGCTCAAACAACTTCTTGTCTGCCCCCAAACAATGAGACGGTCACCAACCCAGCTGCAATGGCAATTAGTACAAGCAACACTAGCAGCAGTGGCAACTGCAGCAATTTGAAACAGAGCTCTTCAGCCAACAGTCACACTTCCTCCGTCGCCGCCGCCGCCGCCACTGCAACATCAACGTCTTTATCCACATCATCTTCAACTCCTGCCTCCCAGAACAACAGCAGCAACAGTAGCAGCAACAACAACAACAACAATAATTGCTCGAATTCCCAGCTAACAACATGTTCGAAATTATCTACGGATTGTAATGGACGCACAGGTATGTAGACTCCCTTCCGCGTTCCCTATTTACTTTGTAGCTTTTTCAAATTTCTCTTGGCTCCCCACTGCTGGTCACCATAAAAATAGTTTCATCATATTTCTTAAGCAGTTGCCTTGTGTGTCTGTCTATGTGAGCGTTGCATCCTTTTTCGACCACCTTCAACTTTTAGCAGACAGTTCAAAGTTTTAGCTTAATTTCCAAAAAAAAAAAAACAAAAACAAAAACAGAAAGTTTTCACAAAAACCTGCTTATCATGAAAACTACGTTAAATGTTCACCTTGATTTTTCGTGGTAGGATCAAAGGGGGCGAGGAAAGAATTCAGCCCCCGTTGCCTAAAACTCATTATATTATAGCTGTTAAGACTAGACTCAATGGAAATGTGCGTTGCTTCCCCCTGAGAGTACTTCCGATAAACAATTTTTGTTTTTGTTTTTGTTTTTTCTGTTGTTGGTTTGAACTTAGGTGTTGGTATGCTTACCTTTAAAATATATTTCCAAGTTTTGCCCTCCTCCACCCTCCGGTGAAAGAGATTTTTATCGACCGAAAATATTTATTTCTTTTATTTGCAGAAAGTTATTTTTGCCTTAAATATTTTGCCTTAAAATAGAGGAGCATTTTATTTATAGTTAAATTGTGAGAATTGTTTTGTTTTAAAAAATTAATAGGAAATTCATTACTGTGAATTTGATAAGATTGACGCATATTTTTCGAGTTTCAATTGAAGTTGAATGCATTTTTCCAAAGACGTCTGATGTCTCACCCATCTTTTAAAGAGGGCGTTTTTAAGCTCCTGAATTAGGAGGATTTTAATGTTATAAAATATCTTTTTATATTCTATTAATATTTAAATTATAGGAATAGGATTGACAATACGAAATTCCTGATTTATTTAGGAAATAAAAAATACTTCCTTCGTTTGAATTAAGATGAAAACTTTTCTTTGTCAGTAATACATGGTGATATGAAAAGTATGTAATATGGTTTGAACTGAACTTTTATATCGGGGGTACATATAGAGTTGTCTACAGTTGTCCATAGGATATTTTCGTGGGCCCGACCATAGTCTTTATTGCAATAATGCTACACATACCGCGGTAATGATTAGCATTTGCCACCAGGGCTGTTGTGTTCTGGACAACTTCCGACGCCAACTCCACTGTTTTATGTTTCCCAACTCTGATTTGTACTCCAAATCCAAAGACTAAACATTATATTTAAGTTGTTTAGTTTACAAAGAAAACATAATTTTGTCATATTGAAACAAAAATTTTGCATTGTCCTTTAAATTAATAAATAATTATTGCATTTTATCGTTTGTCATCTTATCTAACGCATAAATGCATGCACTTACTAACCGTTCAACAAATCTCAATCAATCTTATAACTTTTTTATTTTTAGGAATTTCTTTCATTCGAAAGGGTAAAAACGAATATTATGTATATGATCTATCCAAATTTGTGTCGTTCCCGATCACATACAATTTATTGTGCATCCTAAAGTATTGATTGAACAAATTCATATTTCCGCTCTTTTCATAGTTTAGATTTACTTTCAAAATAAAAGGAAAGGCTGAAATAAACCAGCAAAGACTAAAAGTCAAACATTTTAATGAAGAACAAAAACAAGCAAAAAATTTAAGACTTTGTTTTGTATTAATTTTATAATATTTTTATTAATATTATTATTTTCTCTTTTTGTTCTTTTCATAGTTTAGATTTACTTTCAAAATAAAAGGAAAGGCTGAAATAAACCAGCAAAGACTAAAAGTCAAACATTTTAATGAAGAACAAAATACGCAAACAATTTAAGACGTTGTTTTGTATTAATTTCATAATATTTTTATTAATATTATTATTTTCTCTTTTTGCTCTTTTCATAGTTTAGATGTACTTTCAAAATAAAAGGAAAGGCAGAAGTAGACCAGCGCAGACTAAAAGTAAAACATTTTAATGAAGAACGAAAACACGCAAAAAATTTAAGACTTTGTTTTGTATTAATTTTATAATATTTTTATTATTATTATTATTTTCTCTTTTTGACACGGAGGCTACGTGTCCGAATTCCAGAGCCGGAACAAGTTAGAGTCTATATGCATTTTATTTAAGCAGCTTTAAGTCCAGGACAGGAACAAAATTAATAGAAATTTAAATATTTTTTAAAACCACATATTTTTAGCGCTTTTTCGCTCTCTAATAACATTTCGAACGTTTAGCTAACATTTCTATTTTGGAAAAGAAAAGGTGGACAGGCCAACTTAATGCGGGAGGCGAAAGTAAGAATTTAATAATTCCGTATTTAATGATGCACAATTTATTTGTGCGGCTTTAAGTCCAGAATAGCAACAAAATTAATAGAAATTCAAACATTTCTCAAAATCACATATTTCTGACGCTTTTTCGCTCTCTAATAATAATATTTCGAACGTCTTGCTAACATAAAATTTGTATTTTGGAAACAGAAAGGGTGGACAGGACAATTTAATGTAGCAGGCGAAAGTAAGAATTTAATCATTCCGTATTTAATGGTGCACAAACATATTTTATATATTATTATTGATGTATTCAATGTAAGATTAATATTTATATATCCTAAAAGTATACGCAATGTTTTTTTACATCGCGATGTGTTGTTAACAAACCGATATTCAAAATCTCGACATTTATAAATTAGGTGGATAATCTATAATTTGTGGCTCATTATTAAATAAAAATTAATTTTCTCTATGCAATAAATAACTTAAATACAACAATGTAGGAATCTGAGTTGAGAATCCCAAAATTATGGAGTTGCAGTCGAAGTTTCCTAATTTAAATAGAAATTCAGAGCACCGCACACTGTGGTAATTCACAAATCTTGCTAGAAAAAATTTAAAAAAAATGTCTGGCAACATTCCTCCTGATCATTTAATGAGCGTCTCAATACATAAAGTAACTGTAATTCAGTTTTTCTTTGCTTGTTTTTAGCTCTGATTAGGAAAAATTGAGCTTTAAAGTCAGTTGTTGTCATCGGGTGCATTCAGATTTCAAAGAGAAGCATATTATTTGTATGACTTTGTTCTATGACTAACAAATCTACGGTGATTTTATTGTCATAATTTTTTTTATTATTATTAAGCTTTATTTCAAGAAAATATATTACAATTTTCATTTACATATTTCCATTGTAAGTATTAAAAAATTTATTTTTTTGTGGGAAGTTCAGAAAGTGCAAAAAATTAAATATTTCCTTTTTCCAAGTAGGCTTAAAGCTATTTATTCCGGATAGTTCCGGTGTAAATCTATATTTTGGTAAATCTTTCAAGTATTCGCTTTAAGGTAAATCAAAAACATCTTGCGCATTTTTGCGACAGCCATACATTTTTTTCTACTTTTCCAGTATGACTCTTTCGAGAAAGGACATCTTTGAAGAATGGATAAAAACTCCCAAAATACATCGCAAAGACGCCTTATTGACATTAATAATAGTTAGATATGGCCTTCAAGATATACCAGAAGACGTGAAAAGAAATCTTAAGGCAAACATAAATATTATTTGTTGTGGAAGACATCGTGACCGTTTCTTAACATCAAATTCAATTTGGCTTAATGAACCGTATATATTGCCTAAAAGTGTACAACCGAAAAGTTATAAAAAAAGCTGGGAGAAAAACGAAAAACTTTGATGCCTGTAGTGAAAAATCGAAAAAAAGAAAGATCCAAAACCTTTTAAATTCAACTGACCATCTAGAAATTATTAAATCTAGCGAGCAAGTGTTTCGCTAAATGGGAAAGCGAGATTCAGCCAGTCTTGTGAAAGATCTATTGGAAGCTTCATCCAGTAAAAGTACGGCAGTGAAAAAGATATGCAAGAGATTTAGCTAGCGGTAATACTGCTAGACGGTTCTTTAGAGCAGCAAAAAAGAGTTCAGAAATCACTGGTGTCAATAAAGAATTAATTGAACGGTTTCATATTATTTTGGAAACTTTATGTAGTGGTTACCCTATTGATGAAAATGTTTTGAAAGTTTTATTATTGTCACACGAAATTTATACTTAAATTTATACTTATGGTATATTATGACAGTTAGCGTCCATAAAATCCTTTTTCGTGGAATAGATATTATAAGGTCTTGCATTCTTCCTATAGGACAGCTGTCAGAAGAAGCTCAAGAAGCAAGAAATATGTGGATACGAGGAAATTTAGAGAGTTGTTTACGAGAAAAACATCGAGAATAGACACAAATACAGATCTTTTCAATCGACTATTAATTTCTTCAGATCCTTTTATCGCAAGTTTACGTCACACTTCCTTTCGAGTTCGAAGTTTGATAACAAAAGAAGTTCTTTCATTATTATCTATTGACGCTTTCGAGGAAGAAGAATCTTTTAACGATGCACATAAAATTGACTAAATTAAAATCTCTACGTGTATTTATGTGCTTTATCTGTATTATTAATGTAATAAAGCAGAAACAAGGGAATAAAACAATTACTATTAAATATTTATTAAAAATACTAAAATTATTTTAATACTAAAAATGACTACATCCGACTCTTTACATAAAAACGTACCTAATAATTTTATTATATGATTAATTAGTTGTATTCAACGTAAATATTAGTATGTATATATACAGGGTGGGCCATAAGGGTGTTGTCGGTTTAAATATTCAATTTAAAAAAAACTTCGAAACATAAAAAAAATATATTTGTATTTTTAAAAAGTAGAAGCATAGAAATTTTTAAGACTTAAAAACAATGTTGTCCAAATGGCTTCCCTCGGCTGCTTGACATTCTTGGAACCGAAGTCGCAAATTTTGGAAAACTCGTTGAAAACTTGTTCTCGGTATTTCGTTACTTTCCTGAATAATGTTCCTCTTCAACTGGTCTAAATTGGTCGGATTATTCTCGTAGACTACCGATTTGAGGTGGCCCCATAGAAAATAATCGCATGGAGAGAAATCGGGGCTACGTGCCCTCTTTCGTCCTCAGAAAAGTATGGTCCAATAATATCGGTTGACGTTATCCCAGCCCACACGACAAGCTTAGAGCTGTGAAGTGGACGTTTATGCAAGCGTCGGGGATTAGTCTCGGACCAGAACCGACAATTTTGCTTGTTCACATGGCCATTAAGGTGAAAATTGGGCTCATCACTAAAAATCACGTTGTTGAAATTGTTGAACCGCTCTAGCATCAAATTGACAAAGTTAAGTCGGTTATTGGCATCATCGGGTTTTAATTCTTGGACTATCTGAATCTTATAAGCCTTCAAATGCAAATCACGTTTCAAAATTCGTCGTGAAGTTGTTCTTTTGACATCCAAAGACTGACTTCTCTTACGTGTTGACTGTTGCGGATTTCGCTGAACTGAAACACGAACACGCTCCACAATGTCGGCTGATCTTGCAGAAACTGGGCGACCACGAACCGTAATTGGTACTGTTGAGCCGGTTGTTTCGAACATTCTGATCCGTTTTCGTATCACATTGGCGCTTGGAACTTCACTTAAATCGTGTAAACCGTGTTTATGCCGATATAAATGTCGTGCAGTAATCACTGATTTATTGTTTTCGTAATACGCTCGGACACAAAACGCACGCTGCACTCCCGTGTACGGCTCCATGGCGACTAAATTTCCAGGAAGCGGCGCAGCGAACAACATATCCCCCCGCCACCCCGCGCCGCGCTTTACCAAGAAATTAAAGAATTGAATCGCCAACACTCATATGGCCTACCCTGTATAACTACATTTTACAAAAAAAAAACTTTTTTCTAAAAAAAACTTGATTTTTTACAATCATTTATAAATTTGAACTCATTTTTTTAATACGTAAGTGAGAAGTGAACCCTACGCAATTTATTAATTTTGTCCAGTTAGATTTGTGATCTACCACACTGTGCACCGGTTGGAATCGCATAATAATAAATCGATTCAAATCCACATTCCGATTTCGGCCAAATCTGTTAAACGCACGCTCTTAAACTCCAACTTCACATATCGTGCATGTGACATAACAATCTTTCTTTCGGTGTCAGTCATCAGTCAGTCAATTATGATTTCGAACACTTCGAGAAGTCGAACAGCCAACAAGTCTAGCAAAAAATGTTGAAAATGTCGTTAGGAATCGTTCCCCAAATAGATAGAGTGTAGGCTCATCGAAATGTGAGAACTCCTCACGACGTATTCCGTTCATCAAATCGCATCTGAAAATACTACGCATAAAATTTAGATTTTTTCTTTAACAACCTAAGGACTTTGCATTTTGTTAGTCTTTTAAAGTTGTATAAATTGGAGAAAAAATGCCAGTCGACAATAGACCAGTTGGAAAAATGTCGATAACGCAATTAAAGCATCTGAAAGTTTATAATGAAAATATATTTGTTGCATTAAATATGACAAATGGTATTTAGTGTGGTGCGCTATATTTTTAGAGCAAAAATGTTGAAAAAGCAATTTAAACATGTTCGAAACAGCCCCCAGAATTGCCATTGAGCTACTAAATTTGAATTCATTTGCGAATTTAGAATGCGTAATAACATAACAGAAACGATTTTCATCTACCACTTTAAAATGATATAGACTAATGTTGGCTGTAAACTTTTTAAAAAAAAATTTGAAATATAAATGAAAATATAAATTGTTTTATCTATTTCGTCGAAATTTAATCGATAAGTGAACCAAAAGCATTCACCTGCGAAAATGGGAAATCCTTGGTGGTCAATTTATTTACATATCCTCGATATAATTGAGCCATCCAAGCTTGTGTTTTTTATTTTTCAAGCCCCGGCAAAAGTGCAAGAGGTGTTTCAGATGCCTGAGACTTTGACAGCAGACAAGTGATGTTAACATATAATCACTAACTGAGTGATGACGCCTAAGTCAATTACCTGTAAATATATAAAATAAAGAATTCATACTATATACGAGTATGTACGAGTCATTCTTTTAGAATCCTTGCTGACGACTTAGCATTTCTTTCACTTTCATAGGCCAGGTGTCTGATCTGAATTTCGTCGTATTTCGGAGGGCGCACAAATGACGAAAAAAATGTATGCAAATAAGATGGGGTAAAGTCCAAAACGTTAATACCTTTTTCAATTTGATACATAAAAACACAACATTTAAAATTTTATAAGCCTTTTGAATATTGCTATCTCTGATCAAGACCATTCGAGGTTAAAAACAAACTATGCACAGTTACTTTGTTACTGATTGATGATTGTACAAATTTCGTGATAATTAAAAGAGGTAAAGATTCAGGATTTCGAATAGCTTCGCAGCTTTGAACAACGGTGTTACAATATTTTTGAAAATAATCTATAATATCCATATCCATTTGTCGTTGACACACATCCAAGATGTTTCCTTAAGAATTAAAATACGTCCTGACGTAGGTATCACTGCTTTTATTTTGTTTTGTTTTTACCCGACAATAAGTACTTGCTTTATCAAATATTGTTATCATTCAAAGACTAAACAAAATTTGGCTACTCTTTCTTGACGCATTCCCCTGACGTTTTTTGTTATCAGTTACAATATGCCAAAAATGAAGCAGTAAGCAGTATCTATGGATCATTTGAACGATATTGGCATAATTGCACTTATTTATTGTCATTTATGTCATTAAATCCCCAATATAGTGGATTCCTTGCAAAGACAATTCCTTTGCTTAGCTAGTAACCAGTACTCATATTTTGGCTGATTTGTGCGAGGCCGTACCGAACCCGCACTTTATATCGGTGCTGTCATCCCTTCTGCTATACGAGGCTAATCTTATCGCTTTATCATTCATTGTTTTATGTTTTATACGTTTTGACTTTAATCGTTTGTTATCTGTAACTGTTAAATGTTGGAAGTTTTAATAGTACAGGGTTTACCGGATACAGGACTGCAAATAGCTAACCACAGAGCGTAATGCGTAGAAGATGGTCTAGACGGGCATCGATAGTAATGCGAATGCATTCATTAACTTTCTCGCGTCAAATATGTAAATATTTTGTGCCATATTTCAAGTACTTTGTATCATATTTGAAAAGTGATAAGAGGACAACACAGTGGAGACATGGCGAAGGCTACTGAAATACCCGCGTGTGGTCATGTGTAAAAATAGCGTACTAAGCGTACTGTTGATATAATGGTGACAAAGTTTAGAAGAGCACATTTTGGAAACATTTATTATGCTTTCATTAAGATCAAAAATTAGAAAAATCAGCAAGAGGGCAGCTTTACACATTCATGTGGGTTGTTCCTTCACCCATTAGAGTTTTTAATTCTATACTCAAAACAACTTATTGAAATAAATGGCGCGCCACCTATCGAACATTTATTGTACATATTGCTAAAGTGTAGACCTAAAATCACTGTATTTTTATCGCAACCTGATGATTTTCATAAGAGTCTATACGAGCCGACTATATCTGACATTGATTTGTGCACTGTGGGATCTTCTGGTTTTCTTCTGCTGGAACCCAGACACCAATTTACTCTGCGTAATTGAGGACGAACTTAGTTAATTTTTGGGAGCTAAGGATCTTTGGATTTCTACTGCTAATGTACAGTGTGGCGCACCAAATGTGCTACAATGAGAAGTTCAAATATATTTCATTAATTTTTTATTGCATAGAAAATTCACTTTTATTTTGTACAACTAATTGTTTTTAAGAGGGATAGACCGTAAATGACCTCCATACTAATTTAAGCATTTGCGACACCTGATCAGAAAATTATTCATTCAGAGATCGCTTCAATTATTATTTTAATGGACTGCTTCAATTCAGTCACATTCCTTGGTTTTGTTTTGTACACATCTTGCATGACATAATCCCAGGAAAAAGTCTGGTGCAGTCAGGTCAGGCGACCTATCGGAATTTCCGTTGGAGCCCCGCCATAACAGGTCTGGCTATGTGGCAGTTGCTCCACCTTGCTGGAACCAGATGCTGTTGAATAGGATACGTCTTAGACGCAGTTCTGGGTTAAAAAAAACCTCCTTCAACATCTTTAACTAACGGTCCCAATTGACAATTACAGTACCACTATTCGTGCACCACCCTACACTTAGGCTGTTAATTTCTAATAACCAAAAGAATGAGTTTAGAGATTGGTGTGACTTACTTTAATGTATTTAGTCGAAATTAAGAGTGGCTTGCAACGTAGTCCCGAAAACAGTTAAAGAAGTTATCACCGACTGTAACCACAAAGCCTCTATGTACACAGCTGAGTGACCACTTGGACATAATAAAGAGTAATTTGAAGGTTAATTCATTTCCGAAATAATTTATGTAACTCATATTTTGTATTTTAAAAAGCGATTAAGAGGTAGCTGTTCAGAAATGTCGCTTAATAATACTTTTAAATTTTGTAAAAGAAAAATTTGGAAAATTTTGTTTGATTTGTTTTTGCTTTGATGTTTGGCAAAAATTCAGTAAAGCAATGTGTGAATATAGAAATTGATTTCATTAATTTTAGATTGATACGTTTTCGTGAGATATTCGCCGTCAACCAAACGAAAACGAAATATTGAAATTTAAAAGACGTTGTCATATAGAGAAACGTTCCAAGACCTTCTAATTTTACGGTTACATTTTGAACATTAAACAAAAAAACGGGCTATGATTTGATGATTCTAAAAGTGTCATATAAAATTCGCACTTTTATGGACCTCTAAGTGTTGGCTTTTACAAAATTACTGAAGATATATTACATGGTACCTCCAGATATAGGACTAGCACCATAGGCGTAGCAAGGGATGCTGAGTAAGGATTTTTTCGATTGCCAGGGTTTTCAGGTTAGGCGCATTGAAATTGCATTTGATACGTGCCCTCCCCCCCCAGAAAGAATTTGTTGCTACGCCAATGACTAACACTGAAGGAAGTTTTGTGTATAAAAAATCTATCTTAAAAATTACTGCAACACGGACCGAATCTTAAACATAGCGCCAATTTGCGTTATATCTCGTAAGGGAGGAAATAAACATATGTACGAGTATAACGTTTATAAAGTGGCTTTAACAGTCTTAATCGCAATCATTTTATTTGTTCTCACAACAACAACAATAAAAAATGACAAATGTAGTCTTCCAAAATGTGTTAAATAAAGGTTTTATCGAATTTTACGAGGGGGTATCTGTAGACTAAAGCCGACTTTACTAAGATGTCAAAACCATCATAATTGCGTTAATCAAATTCGAATCTCAAAATGTCGGCCATGTTATGGTATATTTGGTATTAACGTCATTCACGGCAAAATATACTAAGCCTAGGAAACTGTAGATTTGGAAAACTATTTTTATTTGTTTTCGTTATCTGTTTATTTTCTTACTTACACAACTATCCTACTGTGGCATATTTTGACTTGTACTCGTATTCTCATATTATATTTTCTATATATTCGTAAACTGTTTAAAGCATTTTGCATTTAATGGCCCTCAAACATAAACTATGTTCGATTATCATCACTTATCGCACAATCGTTTCGTTTCGTCGTTTCATACCATGCAAGGCAAGAGAACTTTTTCTGAAAGGACATTTTATTTATTTGCCAGGATTCATAACATATTCCTATGTGTTACCAAACATTTGGTTACCAATTTTTGTTAAATAGTTTTCCGCATATTTCTGTTAATATGCGTTTAGTAAACTACAACGCAAAGCTTCAAAAACCTGATGTCCTTTTGTACAAAAGTCAGGAACAAAAGCATAATAACACCCAAACCCACAGGAAATAACTATAAATTTGCCAAATATAACGAATCTACAGGTGTATTGAACAGATATTACTGTTTGCTCATAATAACTATGCAAAGTTGTTACTTTTCATTATGTTTGTTGCGAGCGTATACAGTGTGGTCGTCGTAGGGATATGGAAAAATGCAAATTCTTTTAATAAAATTGTTTTCACTATCGGAATGTTTTTCGCATAGTGCATAACATATAACCGACATGTGGTTAGTTTCTAGTTAATAATGAAAATTATACGTCGATAGAAAGTTGGAATATGACATAAAACTTTAATTTGAAATATTTCAAAATATGTGGTCGGTTCTACACCATTTCCAATTGAAATTCAAAGAATTCCAATTGAAATTCCAAACACATCAATTGAAAATCGATATTTCCATTTGAAATTCAAAAGACATCAATTGCAGATCAAAATTCCCATTTAAAATTCAAAAAACCATCAATAGAAAATCAAAATTTCCATTTGAAATTCAAAAGACACCAATTGAAATTAAAAAGAAATCAATTGAAATTCAAAAGACATCAATTGAAATTAAAACCTCGTCAATTGAAATACGAAAGACATCAATTGAAATTAAAAGCTCGTCAATTGAAATCCAAAAGACATCAATTGAAATTTAAAACACATCAACTGAAATTCAAAATTCTTCATTTGAAATGTAGGTTTAATTCGACCACTGCATGCTCTACACCTTAACGTGTACGATGGGTAATTTAATTGCGATAGTAATTGAATAGTCGTAATTTAAAGCACACCAACAAAATGATTAACCCATTCATATCGTCGTTGGTGAAGTAGCCTACACTAATTGAAGCTGTGAAAATAATTCTCAAATCCAAGCGCGTCAACATTTTTGTATTTCCAAAGTTAGAAGTAATTTTCTCAAATTATTCCAAGCGATAAATACAATTACCGTAGACGATTGTTGCCGAGCTATACAGCATTCAAGTACGTTCCACCAAATGGCATTGGCTTTGGAAGATATTTCAGCTGGTACATAATTAACTTCTTTCCGATCTTAGCCGATAGCTTTTATATCACATAACAGTAGTAACAATGTTGAAAAATATGTAAATTCTATTTTTAATATTAACATTTACTATATTATTATAATCTTATAATACGTTTGTATCTCCTAATTTTTTAGTTATAAAATCTCTTCGCCTTATAATTTTTATTATTGAATTTTCCAATTTGAGCGCATCATCATCATTATTGAATAGAATGTGTTGCGGTCGAAACTACCAATCATTTTTCGATATTCAATTGATGTGTTTTGAATTTCAATTGATGAGTTTTGCATTTCAAATAATGAGTTTCGAATTTTAATTGATGTGTTTCGAATTTCAATTGATGTATTTTGAATTTCAATTGATATATTTCGAATTTCAGTTGACGTGTTTCGAATTTCAATTGACGTCTTTTGAATTTCAAATAGAAATTTTGATTTTCAATTGACGTCTTTTCAATTTCAAATGGAAATTTTGATTTTCAATTGATGTGTTTCGAATTTCAAATATGATTTTTGAATTTCAATTGGAATTCTTCGAATTTCAATTGGAAACGGTGTAGTATTTTGGCAAATAGAAAAAAGTGTGTTTTGCAGACATACGAGTAAAACTTTATTTCAAATAACAATTAGCATTTTTCAAGGCATCCAGTTAAGGACAGATAGTGCAGATTGCCAGTGGATGTAGGTACAGGGTGGTTGAAGATTATTGCTACATTGAGAGACTCAAGTACCCTTTGTAACTTTATATATCATATATTTTTTCCCTATTTGACCAAAATTTAAAATATTTTAAAACTAGTGGAATTTTAATAAGTCGCTATTCATTATTGCCTGAAGTTTTGCAGGAAGGATTTACCCCAATCATCGTTTGACTGCATTATTTTGAATTATAGACATTTTCATTTCATTTATTTAGGTCTTGGACATACAAATCCTTACAGACTAAGAATTGACATAACATACGAGTATTTCAAGAAAGTTATATAAATATGTAAGTTATTTCATTTTAAATATCTAAAAAGGAATAGTTTAAACTTACATCTAGACATACAAAACTCTAAGTGTTAAATTGGGTATTCATTTCTTGCAATCCCATTTAGGATATTGAATTCAATAAATCCGCGATTCAGAGCACTATGCTGGACATAATTTTGCGGAATGGCGTGTTACATTAAATATATAATGATATCTAAGTGATTTCGACGCAACATAAAATGGTATAAACGACAATAATTCAGAACAATCAATTATACCAGCTATTACGTGTATATCGAATACAAATAACAAGGTATGATAAATACGGCGATGTTGTAAGCCCAGTAACCAACATCTGGAAATATAAGCAGGCACAAAATCTCCAAGGTCAATTGAGGAGAGAGCAAATTTCAGAAAGACCCCCTGAATCCTTTCTATGCGTGATATATTGACTTGGCAAAGGGGACTCCAAACAATGAAGGCATACGCCAACTCTGATCTTACATAAGAAGTATAAACTATTTTTAAAGTATGTGGATCGGTGAAATCAGAACAATTTCCTCTAATATGCCCTAGTATAGAATAAGCTTTAGGTATAATATAATTTATATCAGAGGTGAAAGTCAGTGCCGCATCAAAAACAACACCTAAATCCATTTTACTTTTAGCAGTGAGGAGCCTGTAATCACCTATTTTGAAAACCAGTTGAATTGGATTACGAGACCTTGAAAAATATGAAATATGGACACATTTTGATAGATTTAATGAAAGTTTGTTTATTAAACACCAATTAAGAAGATTATCTAAATCATTCAGAAGATCTGGGGCCTCAGAAATATTAGACATTTTGTAATATATGTTTAAGTCATCTGCATATAAAAGAAAATTTACTTTTTTAAAACAGTTAGAAATATCATTAAAAAATAAATTAAACAACAAAGGTCCCAAAATGCTACCTTGCAGCACGCCACATGGAAGAGGCTTTGCAAATATGGAATAGACTCATAACCACTAATAACGACTTTACATATGCTATTTGACAAATACGATTTTAACCACTTTAACACCAAGAAATGTAGTTCCAAAGATACTATGAGATACTTTATCAAATGCTTTGGCGAAATCAATGTAAACTGTTTCTGTGAAAATGGTTAAATTTGTTGTGGTAGATCTACCTGGATTAAATCCATGCTGAGATGGCGACATAATCGATTTTGTAAGAAAAGATAACTTCTTATAAATTATATGCTCAAAATTTTTCGAAACATTTGTTAGTTTAGAAATCTGTCCGTAACACGTAACATCATTCTTCCTACCATCTTCAAAAATTGGTGTTATGAGCGCCAACTTCCATCTATCAATAAAAATGCAGTCCTTTAATGAAGAATTAAAAAACTATTTGAGAGCAAGGTTTAGTGACGAGGCACATTTCTTATTAGATAAACACAAATCCCGTCAGAATTCGATTTATAGCTGGTTTTTGAATTTGAAATTTAAAGATTTCGTTTTGTAAATTTCCTGTTATCTTGGCGTCTGGAAATCTTGGCGTCTGGAAATCTTGGCGTCCAATAGAATGTAAAGTTTCATGAAATCAGCATATTGGGAAAATTTTCGGCTCAATTGTGCCATAATCAAAGTTGAAAGGGGTTTCTCTTCCGACATAGACTAATCCCATTAAGAAAGAATGTCGGCATCACATGAATTATAAGCCATATAGCAAGTGATATCAATCAGGCCAAAAAATTAAAGCCTTTGAAGGAGGAGGCAATTGCATTCAGGGATTTTGTGGATAAGTGACAAACCGCCTCTTCAGAATTTGCAAGCAGAAATTACAAAATATGATATTATTTATATTTGACGAAAAGTGGGAATTCCAATTTGCTACGGACTATGTATGTAAGCCATTAAATTTCTGTAGATAAGTGTTCACTGCAATATCAAGGATCAAAAACTGAGCAATTTTCCTATTTATTTAAACTAACACATGATGGTGGAATCATTAACTTTTGTTGGCGGATGTTTTGTATTAGCTTTGGTGGTCTGACACCTAATGACAGACCGATAAATCATTGCATATGTTCAAACTGCAACACTGATCAAGCATTTGGAACTGGCGATAAATCAATGTCAGATTTATTTACTACTGAGTCTGAACAGTGAAATTAGTTGTCACTTTAAATTACGCTGGTATGTTGAATTTAAGTAATATTTTTTCTACACATTTGCAATAAATTTCACAAAAATAAATGTTATTTATTTTTGAGCTTCAGTTAGATTTGTACGACGCCAAAAGTCATTCCGGCGACTTTTTACAAAGCACGATTTTGTTGAGCAAAGAAATTTGAATTAAATTTTGTTTAAGAAGGCTTTCAGAAGATTTTCATAGAATTTTTCGAAACAAAATATTTTTAACTCGCGCGCACAATACAAGGAAGACCAAGAACGCTATCTATTTGCCTGATTTAATACGCGTAACTTTTGGCCAATTTTTAAATATAGTCATTTTCTTTATTTAATTTAATCATTTAAGAAACAAAGTTGAATCTCATTTTACATGCATTCAGCTACTAAGAATCTGTATTCAACTACATCAATATGAAAAAATAATAAAAATAATAATTAATCAAATTGCTTATATCAACAACTGTATTAAATAGTCTGGAAAACAAAAAATTTCTTATTTATTTTTAGTTTAGTTTTTGCTGCTGCAACGGTAGTATAAACATCATAGCCGGATATCCTTAAGCTTCCGCTGTACATTCAACAAACACGTAAAGATACCATTTAAAATGAGGAAAAACGAAAATGAGCTTCACGTTTTTTTCTCTCGTCAAATAACAAAAAATCTATATTTTCATGCGTCCCTTTACATTACAATTTTTTTCCTTTATTTTTAATATTTTCGTTCAAACGGAAGCTCAAACAAAAATTGCAAACAAACTCAGTGGCGTTATTGCGAAAGAATTTGTGTAAATTTTCAAAAATCCTGCAAACCTGTGATTTTTAATTTAAGCATGAGTTTGATTGACATTTGTGATGTAGAGGCTAATCAGGCGTGTAAAACTCCCAATTCTTTTCCAGGTCCAGCGCCTTCTTTTGCCAGACAAGAATTGACGATAAAAAGTTGAGCAAAATATTAAAAAAGTCAATATTTCCATAAGTAGTTTAGTTCCTGTACAAGTCAAAAATTTATAATTGCTTCACTATTGAGACTAATTTTCTAATTATAATTCTTATTCTCAAAAATTGTAAATGTACAAATGGAAGTCAGGAAAAGTGGTTCGACCAAGTTGTGTTACATTCATAAATTTGATATTTTTTCCCAAATTTTGGTCCGTTACCAATACTTTCTTAAACAACAGTAATGTTTTCAGCCAATCTTGCAGTACGTTGTAGCTCATGCTTGGCTCTATCAGCTACAGACCCTCTTTCTTCGAAATCATTCACTACACGATAAATAGTGCGTCTTGTTGGCACATTGTTTCCAAAAAGTTCATGTAACTTTCTCATCGTCACAGTAATTGATGATTGATTTTGATAAAATGTTTTAACGATTAAAACATGTTGATTTATCGAATATTTTTCCGTAATAAATTTGACACGTCTCTGCTGCACCACTGCCAAATACGAACTGAATGTTTACCAAAATGGCGGCAAAGTGGTATACCTTCCCGACGGACACCCTGTATTAGCAGCAAATAAAATGAAAACGTAAAGTCGTTATCTTTGTCTACAGCGATAAAACTAACTAAACACAATTAATACAAACGGACAGACTCAAAAGTGGACATTCCGAAACGGTTTGCAGATCACTATAACGTGGATGAGGTACAAGTCGTTTCAAGAACGTTGCACAAAATTGGAGCAGCGCCATTAACAGGTGGGGTGTGGCAAGATGTGGAATAAATTCAATACTTCCATAAGCGGTTTTAATTCTTATACCATCAAGTATTTTTCTATTAGGTCACCTTTGCCACTTACAGCATTATGGACAATGTACCGACTAATCTATAGATAATTGGGCTTTCAGACACGCCCCCTTTTCATACATAATATATCAATGGTCAGTCCTACAAACTGTGTGCTGCATTAAGAAAGTATTTGGTATTTTAATAAGAAATAAATAATAAAATATCTGGTCAAATTCTGAAAAATTTACATCAATTCTTTTAGAGATGGGCTTAGTTCTTATATGAGCAACTTTCCTTCAATGTACTGATTTTATCCAATTTCGAAATTAATCAGCCAACGACTTTAGAACATAATATTCGTATTTCAGTCCATTATGATGAAATCGGCACAGATTTTTACAACGATCAGTTGAGGGATTATATGATTTCAAATATGCATTTCTAGTCTAGTTACACACTCCTATATGGTGGGGCTACAAAAACTAAATTCGTGGTTTAAAAACTGCAAGTGATTTTTCGACAAATTGCCCCTTCTTTCTTGCGCCAGCATAAATTAAAACTACCCTTGCAAAGGAACAAATTTGTTTGGTTTCTGTTCTGTTCTGTTTTGAAATCTTCCAAAAAATTGACATTTTAGTAGTTTGCTCTTCAAAAAGCAAGGCCCTTAGTTGAGCTTAGGATTAATTACTCAATCGCTTCAAAAATACAAATTACACCCTTTCCAAACGCAAAAAAATATGTAAACATTTCAAAAAAATAATGTTACTTAAACAAATTTAATCTATTCAGAATTTTGAAATGACTCGCTACATTAGGATAGAAAAATGCTTTGGATGTGCACAATATGCTATAGAGTTATATGCCTCTCATGCGCAGAAAATATGTAGTGAAGGCCTTCATAAGCCATCTATCTTTCACAAATTGTACTATTGTTTAACAGCTGATAAAGTTTCATCTGGCGAATAATAATAATAATAATAAATACGAAATTTAAAGTAAAAATTGAAAGTCAATAGAATTTGAAGAAAAGGATAGTTGATATCCAATGTGCAAATGCCTTAATTTATTATATACATATATACATAATCGTATATACATATATATCAAGACCACCATTTGAATATAATCCTAAATTTGTGAATGTAACATAACTTGGTCGAACCCCTTTTCTTGACTTCCATTTGAAAATAGAGTCGTTTATAATAATTGAGAATAAGAATTGGATTTAGGGAATTAGTCTCAACAGTGAAGCAATTAGAAATTTTTGTCTTGTACAGGAACTAAAACTACTTATGAAAGCATTAAATTTTTTCAATGTTTTACGCAGGACCAAGAAAAGGATTGGGAGTTTTTACGCGCCTGATTAGCATCACAAATGACAATCAAACTTATGCTTAAATTAAAAATCACAGGCTTGAAGGATTTTGTAAATATATATATATATAATTATATATATACATATATATTAATAAATATATATATATATATATATATGGAAAGGAAAATAATTAATTTGAAATCAGTTTTTCATTAATTTTCAATTTATATTTTTTAATTAAAAAATATAAATTGAAAATTAATGAAAAAATTAACGAATTGAAATTGAAATGAAAAACAAAACTGATTTCAAATGATTTATTTTCTTTTCCAAACTAAAGTGTAATTTTCTAAAATCTCTGCCTTTGAAGGCAATAAGTTCTATAAACTGTTCATAATTGGGCATTTCCCGATTGAGAATTCGTGGAATATTTGCCAATTGTCATTTACTCCATTGTCGGTAATCTTGTGTGTGAACATCTGTATGATTTATGAAGGAAAGAAATTGAAACATAGTCCCCATGTATAACATATTTTTGTATCATATTGTCATCTTCTGTGGACCTGTAAAAAAATTTTAATTACCTGCACATTTTTTTAATGAAATCAATATTAGATTTGATGTTCATAATTTTTGAAATGATTCAATATTTGCTTTAATTTCATTATTTGCTTTAATTTCCATTAGATCTAAAATAGGTTAACTTTATAAAGTTATTAAATGAAACTTTAGATTATAAGAGCCAAATGCCTGTAAAGTGTCGTTTTTTAAATTAAAAAAAAAAAACCTTGCATTCTTTGCCGGTTTTCTCCAATTCGTTCGCAATAAATGTTAACAAATAAAATTTTAAAATTCAATAATTTCATTAGAATATATTTAAATTTTGGCAACTTGAATACTGAATTTTATAGTTAAAGAAATAAGAGAATCGCACAATTAGTCTCATATCTCGGCTCTGTCTTAATGACCGCTGTTTTAGACCTTTTTGCCGCATTAAAATTCTATATGAAACAAAATTCCATTTAGAAAGTTATTAAATAAGATGAACCACTATTGAAATGACTATAATTGATAGTTTTTGAAACAAATTGCCCATTTTTGGAACAAATGGATTTGTAATTGGGTTGTGAATAGATTTGTAGCATATCGTAATTTGGCACATAATGAATATTCAGTCAAGAAAATCATAATGTGACGTATACTTGGGAAAATATTCAAAAGCTATTAAAATATGAAACTAAAATTTATTAATTTCATACAATTTTCTGTGAAATTAGGTAACAAATTTCCCAGGAATTCATAAGATTTTGGGATGTGGCAATATTTTCAATTTCCAGGAGACGAAAGAGTTCGATAAAGATGACAGTTGTGAAAGTTTAAAACGATTTTAGCATTTGAAATTATCATAAAAATTTGAAATCAATCTTAGTTATCTCCACATTCCACTCTACCCCTACACACCAATTAAACATTTCATATACCATTCTTGAAGAGTGATACACAAATGTCGCATTATTATGATTATGCCCCCACCTTCACATCCATCACCTGTGCCCTGCATTTTGCTCATCCTTTAGGACGACATCTTGGGCGTATTTGTCTTTTTTCTTTTCCAAAGACTTTGCAAAATAATCACATAACAAAAGAAAATATTAAATCGCGCATTGTGATTTCTTTTTTATTTTATGTATTTATTAACAATATCGCGAAAAAATAACTGAGAATCATGACATCCATTTTATTTTTGTTTTGCATACTCGTACATTGATAAAGGAGTTCGTGCAACATCTGTTGATGACGTCTGTTCGTCAGAGCCTGTTTTGAATATTATACGATATGGTAATTGAAATACTTGAAATGAAGCAGAAAAACAACATACTCGTATATGCACATACTATCCTTAAACATTAACTATGTCTCACTTTAAAGAAATTCTTCTTTTCGATATTAGATATTCATCATTGTAGATACTGATGATCTTTTGTATGAACGAGTATTGGTAAAAAAACGAACACTTTTCAATGACTTTCAATGGAAATTGTTAACCGTAAATCACCTTTCACTTGTATTTGAAATAGAAATAAAAACCAGAAAGAGTAATGCCTAGAACAGTTGTTGGTATGTGAATTATAAAAAAATCTACTAAAAGCCACAAAATAACCATAAAACAACAAATGCAAATATGAAGAACTCTTCACAACCCAGTGAACTATATGAGAAGAGTATATAAATCAGTATCAATGGACTAAAGAATATGATACTCGAATATATTAGAACGATAGCTGTGTATACTAGCCCACACACGGCCAGAGAAATGCATACATACATTGAAAATATAGATTGTTTGTTGATTTTTATATGTATAGATGGTTATAGATATAAATATATTGTTAAGGACGATGTTGGAAACATATAAGGCTTAAACATCAAATGGTTGTTGTTTTCTGTTTTTGAATTCGTCAAGTTCAGGAAAAAAGTTTGTAATTCTCAACCATGGAGAGCTGTTTACGTGCACAGGTTCTCCTAACCCTGATAGTTGTAAATTTTAATTTTTAAGTACACGCCCACCACGGCTAAGGAAATAGCTTTCACTCCACCGTTCTAGCAGTGTAATAAAGCGGTATTCTAACTTTCAGCTACCGATCGCCCAAGCATTAGTACTCATTGTAAATCCGATATACGAACTACTTATTTAAGCATTTAAAGTCCCTGCTTGGCAAAATAATCTCCATTTTGTAAACCCCAGAAATAAAAGGTAAAACCTTGCCAATAAATAAAATTCATTGGATTCTACATATCTCTAACCTCCGTGTTTCTCATTTTCTTATATATGAAATAAAAACACTGTCCGATCAACCCCCCGTATTAACATTTTTGGTCCAAACGAGCCGGATTGGATAAGTGTTTTTTAAATGAAAGAATATCTCCGAGTAGAGCAAGGGGGTGTGAAACTTCAGCAGTATGGGCTCTTGAATACATATAAATATATGTCATCCGGCTCGGCATCCTCAAGAGATTTATAAAAGTATAAAAGATAGCGGGGATTAGCATTCGTTTCCAGAGTTTATTTATAAGATTATACCTTACAGAAAATGAAGACTTCTGAGTAAAGTCAAACTCGTCTTACACGTATGGGGGGAGTATCAGAACTGACTTGAGCAAATGAAATAAATTCTCTAGTAGCTCAGTCGACTTAAGGTTTACTCTAAAGCACTCAATCTCATTACAATTGAGAACTTTACATGTAAACGTCTCAATTGCAGTGGGGATGATAAATTTAGGATTTATATCTTAGAATTTGCAAACGTGGGTTCTGAGAATAAACAGAGAGCTAACAATCATGTAACTTGTTAAAGTCATTTATAATAAGATTAAAGTCTAGTAATTCCCTAACTATCTTGAAAACTGCAGGCAGTTTACATTATAGTGATTAAGATTAATTTAGCTCTGCTTTACGTTAGTTTGCGACTTATTATAATTTCGTAAAATATACCGTAAGCCATCTACTTTCAAGCTATTAACAAAATAAAATAAATAAAATGAAAAATCTAGCGGAATATAAATTTTACACATATTTTTATAAAAATGGGTAAGATAATAGGAACCATTGTTGATGTTTCCGATACCCGTTTTATGTAAATTCGCAAAATGTTTCTGCCTTTTCAATGGTTATTCATCAGTTATAACACTTCCAAGTAAAATTTCATTGGATTCGCTTTGTTGATGGCTTTGAAAAAAAGGGATTTGGGCATATAAGAATACATATTTGAAAAAACTCTTCTAAAATTTGAAATAAATTGGAAATTCTTCATCCATACTTTTTTACAAGAAGACTTATAGTAATTAAAAAAAAAAAACAAAAATTTCAAATTTGCATTAACTCTCATAATAGAGCAACTATTCGTAGATAAGGGGTTGCAAAACTGCCGGTCTGGCAAGGCTGTCAGTTGTTAAATGCCTGTCATCGATCTGAAGTGTTATTTATTTAATGAAAGACGTGTAAAAATAGTTAAAACTTGCTACAAAAGTGGTGATTCAAACGTAAGCTTTCAATCAAACAAAATTTTCTTCAGCGATAAAGTTCACTTCTCACATGGTGGTTACGTCAACAAGCAAAATTGTCGCATATGGGGCTCGGAGAACCCAGAAGTGGATATGGAAAAACCATTGCACCCGCAAAAAGTAATTGTTTGGTCTAGAGGTGTCATTGGGCCCTGTTTTTTGAAAATGACGCTGGAGAAACCTCAAAAGGATCCACTGCTGCAACCAATCCAGAGGCGGTTATTTAAATGCTAGTGTATTTCGTACATAATACAAGGTCCAAGCATTATAATGAAATAAAAGTTTTATCGGAGTCATAGTTTTATGTGTATTTTATTTAACTTTACTTCTAAAAACGAAAAATAGATAATCCATTATAAATGAGAATTGAGATTTTTATTTTAATATTGCGATTAGACTGTCTGACAAACACTTCTATGAGTTGGGTAATCGAATAAATGTAGTAAATGATTGTCGTTGAGCGAGTCTAAAAAAGAATGCGTGTAAACTCACTAAATCTAAGAAGCTCTCATAAATCCCATTCGTGACATGCAATCGATTTTGTTTTACATATCTTTCTAAAGTTTTCTTCCAATTTAACAAATGACGGACCGACTATTTATTATGATTCTAAACTCTTCATTGAGCCAATAATTTATAGAAACCACAAACCATAACTGTGGCAACAAAACGTCTCGAATTAATTTCTGTATTTTATACAAATGCTAAAAAAACGTTAACATCAATGCCAATAATTGGCGTAAATTTTTAAGTTTTCTTTCACAATTTATATCAGTCTATTTAAAATGAATCATACAGCTTTCATGTGGTTATAAGTTCAAAAAATGGCAATTATTGGATAGTAACTTTTTAGGAATAAAATACGACAGAAAATATGGAAGCTATTTAAAATTTTATAAAAATAGCATCATTAACAATAACACTAAAATTGTTAAAAAAAAATTACTACTGTACTGGGCAAAGTTGCAGTCCTTTGGTAAATTTTGATAAAAGTACAGCCGGATTTTCATGTCAAGCCGTTTTTTACTCAATAACACCCATACAGCACTTATTGTATGTAAGAAAGCGTCGATTTTTGAGGGTTAATTTTAAAGGGCCCAGCACGAAGTAAACCGAACCTTTGACTCTGAACACTACTAAACATTAAGACCAGTTTTCAATTTTCAGATTTCAGCGGTATTTTTTTTTTTAATTTGGTAGCATTATGACAGACATCTGTGCCAAATTTTACATTATAAACGTTATAAACGTGTTTGAGCTGTACTTGATTTTTTTATGACGCAAAAAGTGATTTCGACGATTTTTACAATACGTAATTTTGTTGAGCAACATTTTGTTTACGAATTAAAACTTCAACTGCGAAAATTTTTAGAAAGTTTGAAGATTGCTTTTGGTAAACAGATTTTATAGTTTACAAGTGACATAATGAGCTCAAAGAAAAGAAAAAACAAGTTGGATACAAGGAGCGCCCCGAACGACTACCTAATCTGTCGATGAAACTTATGTCTAAGGAATCCGACATTTACCGTTCAAAACCGTCGATAGGTAATTTGAGACCTTGCTGACGATTTTAGCATTTAAAACTTATCTGTTCATTCCAGGGACGGAAAATAATTGTTATTTTTTCCGGACGAAAAGGTTGCGCAAAAATTCTCTTTATCTTTATTAGGGATTTTTTAACCATTATTGTGAGACATATATTATTTTGGTCGCCGTAACCAATTCAAAAGAGAAATATTTTTTTTTTGGTTATGAATAACTGTTACATCAATCAAAAAGAATTTTTTGGTTAACAATAACCATTATCCAAAGAAATTTTTTTTTTGGTTATCAGTTAGTTAACAATTTTTCCGTTGGTTAAAAATAGTTCCGTATTTTATTCTTTCTCATCGTTAACTATTGAAATAAATGTTTGCCATAATCAAATCATTGCTTTTACATATGTACTCGGATAAGAATTGAATTAAAAATAACTTTAAGTTAAAATGTTTTTTATTTATAAAATAAAAGACCGTTTTTTAATTTTGCCAAAGATATTTAAATTGCTTGCCCTACCTACCTCTACCCCTTAGAAAGGCATCCATTACATTAAAAATACTTATGGCCTACCCTTTATGTGGGTAGCGATAATCAAAAAAAAAATTTCTTTGGATAATGGTTATTGTTAACCAAAAAATTCTTTTTGGTTGCTATAACAGTTATTCATAACCAAAAAAAAAAATATTTCTTATTTTAATTGGTTACGGTGACCAAAATAATATATATCTCACTATAATGGTTATTTTTAACCATTATTTAAATAAGTTAATGTTAATGGTTAAATAAGATTTTTTCATCATTTCTCTTATAACTGTTACGGTCCCTGGTTCATTCCTGTTTTAAAGTTTGGGCTTCATTAATCCGTCGCGATGGAATCTGTAGTTACGCATACAGTTTTTTTTTGATTTCTAAACTGAAAAAAAAACCGCTCCTGGGACAAGATTTTGAGTTGATTGAAGAGACCATGCTATGAAGACCATACCGGAAGGTGACTTGGATGATTGAAATTACCGTTAAAGTTATTAAAACTATTAAAACTGTTAAAGCTGTTAAAATTATTAAAACTGTTGAAACTATTAAAACTATTGAAACTCTTAAAACTATTTTAACTATTAAAATTATTTAAACTATTATAACTACAAAACTATTAACTATTTAAAAAAAATGTGAACATGAAAGCCTAAGTAGTTCTCGAATCATTTTAATCCCTTTTCGTATTTGGCTCTCACTTAAGAAACGCCCAAACCGGGTCACTATTTACAAATTGAAATTACAACGAATAGCCGAACAAGTTTATTTAACTACCGTAGTAAAAAATAATGGATGTTCAAAAGTCAAGACATAATTTTAGTTTTAACCAAAATGTTTGCTGGGACATGCAGCCTATAACTAACCAACAAGTGCAGCACTTGTACACACTCACAACAAAAATAAAACATGAACACTCTCTGTATGAGTGAATGTTCACATTCACACACACACAGATATAAACAAATACACACATACTCGTATGTAACATATTCATACTGCCAAGTATTTGTTAGGCTTTGTAAATATACCGAGAGAAAGAGATGGAGCGAGAGCATTTCTAACGTTGAAGTATTGTAAATATCACGAACTAAAGTCAGGGCATTCTAAGGGGCGTAGGGAACGCATCGGTGGGTAGGGAACGTTTGTTGGTTAAGCTTTAGTAGACAAAAACGGCAAAACACAAATAGTATAAAACTCCTCTAGTATTAGAGGGGGCTTAACTGTAAAATACGAGCTCAAGAGTCTTTGCCATTTTGATTTATGTGTGTCGTCGTGTACTCGACGTTCTTTTTTTTAACGAGCATAACAGTGTGCATAGAAGCAGTAGTGGCGGTGGTGCACAATAGCAGAAAAAAAGAACACAACACAAAAGTACATTGCTATGCAATAAAATTATAAATAAAAAGCGCATTTTGATTATAGGGAAATTCTATCAAGCAGACAAAGAGTTTATCGTTAAACTGCTATGCTTAGTAAATCATATGAGATTTGAAAGCTACACAGCCAAACACACACACAGAGATACATATGTATATGGAAACACGTGAATGAATCGCGCTAACACAAAAACCGAACAATGCACAAACACACATATTTATAGTTGGAAAAAAATAGGACATTAAGGAATTGATGACAAAAGAATGACAAATTCACACATACACGCATGTGTATATATGAAAAATTCTCATTCATCGTTACCATGACTGGGGTGGTAAAAAAAAATCCTTAAATTACAATGACTTCATTTGAAATATGTCATATTTTTATTAAAGTTTTGTTAAATTCTGTCTTTCAGAAGTCGATCAGATTAAGTGTGAAAAGAACTTTGAGGTTTGCGAAGGTTGCGGCCTCAAGATACACGATCGTTTCCTTATGAATGTGGGCGACTCCAATTGGCACGAGAGCTGTTTGGCCTGCTGTTATTGTGGCATGCAACTGCATCAAACCTGCTACACCCGCAATGGCAAACTTTACTGCAAAATGGACTATGAGAGGTAAGTGATGGACAATCAATTATATTGATTTGAAGAAAAAAAAGAACATTTTGAATTAAGTTCAAAAAGTTCTTGATTCAAACATAAAACTAATAAAATAATGGTGGTAATTAAGACAGGGTGACAAACTGCGAATCTATATGAGTTACCGAATTGAAAAAATTTAGATCTCCATATCATCAGTGGATCAAATGTAGTTTTCTAGGGAAAAATGTTTGTATGGATAAGAGAAAGTGATTTCATGAAACGTTGTTGGAGCCTGTATATAAGGGCATATCGATTATCGATACTTGTTGTAGGGTGTACACTAAGTTTGTCGTTCTGTTTATAATAACCAAAAATACAAATCTGAGACTTCATGTTAGTTGAAACTACGACACAGATCGAAGTGCTTGAGTTGAATTAAGCAACTAAAATATCTTATAGCTAAAGTCTAAATCAGACGGATGTGGAAAAAACCTGATCATATAAGAACTGAAATTACCTCTAGAAAATGTGCAATTTTTTAACATTTTCAGTATTTTTCAAACAATTTAAAAATTGTAAACTAACAGTATATGGTGGTTGCTAACAGATATAAGAAAGGGTTATTCCATAATATAATTTTTATAAACCGTCCATATGTGGGCGAGCTTATTGAGAAGTTTTAAAAATACGAATTTTTTGCGGAAAAATGACAAAAATATATCATATATCATATATGCATTTTGACACATTCACTCATTAAACTATGGATCGGTATATCGTCCATGTCATCATGACCACCGTTATTGTCACTAGTGAAGCGAATTGTTTGTACAGTAAAAAACTTGCTCTTAACACCCCTAAATCCGGCTTTTCAAAAATGGTTCTCTTGAGACATTTTTCTAATAATTTGTTAATTGAAAGCAATCTATCGTAGATGACAGATTTCTGCATAGGAGGTCTGTAGAAGATCTACTAATGTGGGCATAGTTGTTGAGAAGTATTTAAAAATTCAGTTTTCCATTGAATAAATAAGATAAATCAATACATTACGTATAAGTTGAAGTTGAACTGATGATTTGAAATAGATGAACTAACTTCTAGAAAAAATTAGACATTTTTCTTAAGCTTTATTCATTAATTGGAAATAACACATTTAAATTTGATGCGAAAAGAAATCATCGTTAGGAGTTGCTCTAATTGCGGATGAGTATATTGAAAGACGTTTCAGTTTACATTTAAGAGAACGACCTACGGGTCCCAAAACTAGCCGACCTAACAAAGAAGACCCTAAAAATTTGGGGAAAATGTTCTTTAGTTTTTAAAATAATCTCCTTTTAGTTCGGTAAACTCGATACATCAGCAATATTCAAAGCTTCCATACCCTGTTTATAGTAAGAACTGTCAATCTCCTTAAAATAGCCATCAACCGAAGACTACAGCTCTTCATTGTTGGCAAATATTTTACCATTGAGTCATTTTTTCAAGTTTGGAAATAGAAAGTAGTCCGAGAGAGCTGATCTGGCAAATAAGATGCGTGATTCGCGTCTCCAAACGCTCTACTGAAACATCTTCTCAACGCTGTTTTTGCTCTATTGAAAACAAGCACAGCACTCATCATGCGTACAGTTTTCTCTTCGGTCAATATATGATGTACTCGTATAACACTTTTTGAAATGCCTATCATTTCAGCTAGCTCACGCACCTTCAGCCGATGACCATCCACTACGATGTTCGGCTGGGCAGCTCGTACGGCCTCTTTTAAACTTTGCTACCCAATATTTTAAAGCCGTATACGAAGAAGTAGACTTCTCTAGAGTAGAATTTAGCTCGGCTTTACTATTGGTTGGACTGAGACCTTTCAAACGGAAATATTGAATTACTTAACGGTGGCCAATTTTTTGTATGTTTACAAATTTACTGAGATCGTTTTTGCTTTCGATTGCTCAAACAAAAATACTAAGCAACGTGGCGCCTTGAAACTTAAAACACATGTTTTATAACATATCATATTTTATAATATATGTATGTATGTTTTCACCAAAATAATTTTTTTTCAAACGTCAGGCCAACTAATTTTGGGATCGCCTTCGTACATCGATATATTATACATGACGCCGTGGCAAATATGTACAAATGAATCGTCACACGATCCATTGAAATGTGGGCCGCAATCCATAGTGGCGATTATACAAATTTGGGGCCACCTGAGTTTTGCTTTAGAATAGCAAAGAACGTTGGAATCATGTGTCAGCATTAAAAGAAAACAAAATTTTAAAAAAATTATTCCGACAACTCAAGGAATATGAATGAAAAAACATTTAGAAGAGAATATTTCTAATTTTTCTCCTATAAAAAATCGCATTAAAATTCGATTTCAGGAGAATATGTTAGGATGACGTGCAAACTTTCGTATGGCTCTTCCCAGTTTTTTTCAATTATGCTTTGTAGCTATTACGTTATAAGTGAAGCTTTGACGAATACTTCGAATAATTGACAAGTCTTCTTAATGCTTCTCAAACTGTGACGCTCGGAACCGTTGTCAAACCACAGAGAAAAATTACAGATAGAAGCCGCATTTGTCTCTGAAGTGAAAATTGAGACATTTAGAACGGCCGAAAAGTAAGCTAATACTGCTCTCTTGCGCACTCTATTCGTTTAATATTTTGGATAATTTTAAAAATTTGTTTATATATGAAAGCAATTGCATTTGGCATTAGAAAATCTGTAACCGTCTTTAACTATGGTTAAACTGTAAGTGCCATTCGGTGAGTGCAAAAATGGAATGCGTGTAAGTTCACTGAATGTGAGAAGTTTTCCAAAAACAACGCATACGCATGGATAACTTATTTCGCTCTTAAGTGAATTTTGCTTGCTTCCAATGTTCATTAAGAGTATAATTTTGTCCTCTCTCACTCTCTTTCCCTACGTGGAACTTGAATAGTTTAGCGTTTTTTGACGTCATACATAATGGTATTATTGTAACTTACATAATCTATGTACAATTATAGTAACTAAAATATGTCAAGTTATGGAGCTACAGCGCAAAGAGTGTAAGGAAGTGAACGGGATCATCTTACTCCCTTGGTTCTCTAAACATCCCTACGGTGACTACAGAGCGAAATAAATTATCTATGTGTATACATTAACTTGGGCACGTCCATGCCATGAGATGCAAGAGAATTTGTTTTATACATTATATCTACATATGTATACAAGTTTGTTCCGCTTCTGACCAAATGCAATGCAAATGTATTGACAAGTTATTTTTTCTCTGGTGTGAAATTCGATTCCTTCGATCGTTTAGCACATAGAAAAATTACAGACAGAAGCCGCATTTGTTGCGGAATCCACCAGCACAAAAGTGGATCATTATCTATTTATCTAAATTCGTACTTTTATTGGACAAAACTAAAAAAAAATCCAACATCCTATGATAGGTTGGTAGACTTTGCCTCTTTTTTTTTTGAAGGCAGGATATTGCACTCGGAGATTCGGATCATAGGACATGTTTTGTTCGATTAATTCCCGTTTAGAAGCTAACGCGTGCTATCGAAACCATTATATTTTTTCGGAATCATTTCTTCGTGCGAACCCAAAAAACCCTTTGAGCCTTTTTTCCATTAAGAGATAATGGAAATAGGTTAGGAGATAATGATCGTTGCTTTCCTTACTAGTTTTCGGCTTGTTAGGTGCTTAGTTTAAGAGATAGTTGATTTAAAAGTGATCAGAAATTAAAGCTCTCTTTTTATAATTAGTCACTTTCTTTAGGAGATATCCGAATTTTAAATTTCCATAGTGAATTTCGAAAACTTTTTGATTAAGGTCAGAAAATTTAAAGATTTAGAAAATTTATATGTGGACTAATCGAATTTTAAGTTTTCTCACTAAATTTCTAAAATTTTCGAAACAATCGAGCAATGCCATCACGTATTCCATTTATTAAACAATAACAAAGAATTTATTTTTCAAAACCTAAAAATGGAAAAAATAGCAGCTACGAATCAATATTTAAACTTCTTCATGTCGGCCTTTGAATAAATACTATAGTTCCGATCCCAACCTCTTTTTTGCTAAGCACATCCACCTATGCTCCCCTATTCCTAACTTCTTTACTAAAACACCTATTTAACTGTTTCTCTTTCTCTTTTTCTCCCTCTTTATTCTTTTCGTAGAATATTTGCCTTCAAATGTGTTGCCTGTTGTCATCCCATTTTACCCCAAGACATGGTTATGCGTCCCCTGCCCAATTTAATATTTCATCTGTCGTGCTTCGTCTGTTTCGCCTGTCGCATCCCCCTCCAAAAAGGCGAACAGTTTATGCTACGGGATGGACAAATCCTATGCTTTCGCCATGACTTGGAAAAGGAAATGTTTTTGGCTGCCGCAGCGCAACACTGCGGTTATCTGGGGCTTGACGACGACGATTTAATGCGACCCCGAGATGGCAGACGAGGTCCAAAACGACCACGTACTATATTAACGTCGCAGCAACGTAAACAGTTTAAGGCATCATTTGAACAATCCCCCAAACCCTGCCGCAAAGTGAGGGAGGCACTAGCCAAAGATACGGGACTATCAGTAAGAGTGGTCCAGGTGTGGTTCCAAAATCAGCGTGCGAAAATGAAAAAGATCCAGAGGAAAGCGAAAAATAACAACAATCGTTCAGGAAATGACGATAAGGACAAGGAACCCAAGGACAAGGAGGGCATCAAGCAAGAAGTAGGCTCAGGGTCGGGTAGTGAAAACGGTTACTTGGGTATGGATAACTCGTACGCCTCACAACCATTAAATCCCAATTTGCCCTTCTCGCCAGATGGTAATTTGAAAGGATTGAACAGCAAACATGAATTGTATATTTATCTCCCTATCTCTCTGCTTTTTTATAGACTACCCCGCCAACTCAAATGACAGTTTTTGCAGTTCAGACCTTTCTCTCGATGGCAGCAATTTCGATCATTTGGACGATGATGCCGACTCGCTGTCGCTCAATAATTTAGAATTACAATCAACCAGTTCGTCGGGCCATCATCACAATTCCAATCCACAGGATATTCTGGCCAACCTGAATAATAATCTGATAAATCCCATCGACAAATTATATCTCATGCAGAATTCATATTTTCAAGGAGATTCTTAAGGCAATGGCAGCGACAAATGTTGGCTTCACTCTCAAACACATTTTTGCAAAAATTAATGTACGAATTTATTAGCAAGTAAAATACAACAAAAGTCGGACGCTTCCATGAAAGGGAATCGGCGGCGGAAAAGGAAATGGTAACAAAAAAAAAGAATTATTTAATAACATGGAACGGATGCAATTTTTTCAGTCGATAAATAGGTTTTAAACAAAAGAAGCAAAAAACAAAGACATTGTAAAAAAAAGATAAAACACTTAACTACAAACGGATGTAGTTTGTGTAGAAGGACGAAAAAAATTGTGATTAACGTAAATTGAAAATTTTCTTATTTCCCTCCCAGACCCGGATTGGTGATTTTATGTTACGTGATCTTTAACCCTTGTAAATTAACTGTATAATATTTGTATTTTTTGTAATTTTAACTTATTTATTAATATCATTACTGTGAAATTGTTATAGCATTTAATTTATTATGTCACATATTTTAATTAAGGCGAAACAAACAAACAAAAAACAAAGGAAATTAAATCCATGTTAGTAATTTAATAAAAATGAAATGAAAATACGCGAAAATTT
>JAHXMU010000565.1:413992-424134 GCA_019455685.1 Philornis downsi
TGCAAATTTTCAATGGTTACGTTATTCATACCTACTTTACATATCAATGGTATTTTTCTTTCCGTGCATGTATTTAAAGGCGCTGACCTAATAAGAAACTGAAAAATGCAACACTAGTTCCCAAATATGCATATAGAAAAGATGAAAAAACTCAATAACTCTGCCAAGGATACGCTAGATGTCACCGTCACTGAATTACTTTTATTTGCAATAACATAACCCAAGTAAAAGCTTCTTGGCGCTACCGCCATCTATACACATTTACAGCATCATTAATTCTAACAACACAATCCATCCAATCAGCGACGATCTTTTTGCATTCGGCAGCTTTTCACTAGTTTTGCAGTCACCGGTGTTTGTTTCGTGCGCGTCTCTACACATTTTCAAGAAAATCTTTGAAAACTCGGGAAAATTAACTTGAATTTTTATAAAATATGGACAAATGTAGTGCCAACTATTAGTTTCATTAGAATTCACAACCATTTGATGATGAAAAGGCGTTTCTTCATACAATTTCCAGAAAATTTCTAATGAGAATGTTGGACAGAAGTGCATTGTTGTTGGTGTGCTGTAGTAATGAATTCAGACACATCGTAAGAATAGAAGAGAGATTTGATTGGTATAAGTGTTATCCATAGAAAAGTTAATGGACAGAATGTCCACCACAAATATATTTTGGAGATAAAGGTAAACAATCAGTTGTGGTTTGTGTTTTGTGTTTGTTTTTTTCGCTTTTCGCCATGCCGAGTGCCCATTAGAAAAGAAGTTACAGTCGTGTGTATGAGTGTAAGGTAACTTCAATGGTCTCATGATCGGAGAATGAAGAGGAACGAAATTAATACAAGATGTCGGCTTCATTGGCTACGTGCAAAAGGAATGGAATGACAATTTTTTTCATCTTTTGACAGAGTTTGTTGTAATCGTGTGAGTGATGTCGTCGGTCGGTTCGGATTAGTGTTTTCCGTTTCGTTCGTCGGAGAGTATAATGTGTGGGAGAACAATGTATTCGTTATTAAAGCCACAATTAATATTACTGTTGTTACGCCTAACATTCAAACTGTTTCTCATCAGGCGGATATTTGAGGTAAGATTTTACAGTATTTGTTACTTGGTGAAAATATAGGTTACGTTGATTGCATCCGATCGGCACGTAATTAAAGTAAAATTGAGTCACACTAGAAATATAAATCACACAATCACAAATATCGTGGACTATAAACGATTTCAAAAAAAATCTGATCTAATACATACCTATATATGATGACTGCACATATGAAATACGGAGACTGCAAGTTAATCTAGCAACGTATAAAAAAATGAGTATGAAAATTACCTAAAATTGATTAATTTGGGGCAGACAATGAAAAATAGGTCCACAATGCTGGGTTCAAGAAAAACCGATTTATACAGATATTTATTTATACACCATCTTTTTAATTGAAATTAGAGATTGAAGAGAAGTTTATAGTGGTTAAAAAAATTGAAAATTTAAAAAAGTTCTTGAATAGAAAATTTTATGTTGAAAACCCACCTCCATAGGAAAATCGTCCTTCTAAGAAATCCCCCAGCACCTCCCTTGCTACGCCTATGGTTGTGAGGAGAGCATGGACTACAACGGTATGCACAAATGAAACCTAAATTATGTTATTTCCACAAAATTTGCAAAGAAGCACCCAATCCTTGATGCTGTCGAATTCATGTGCGCACCAAAAACAACACTAAATTTTCAGAAAACAACATCAGCGAACGACTGAATAACCTGACACTTGTCATATATATCTTTTTGTCAGGGATAAGGCCAGAAATTCCGAAAATGTATCGCAAAGCGATGTTACATTTTCGCAGGCATGTTTTCTAAAAAAAGAAAAAATTGTAACAAAAAAATTATTAAAGCTTCGGTGAAAAGGTGCAAAGGGAACTTCTGACAAAAAATTGTGAACAGGCAGAAAACTCGTATGATGATTCTTTAAATTTATGCCATGGCTTATTTGAACCGTTTGTAAATAAGTTTCCATTATAGCTGCGCTCTCTAGGCTATTTTATGTTGCATTGTATTAGGAGGAGTATCTATGAACTCATTGGTCCTCTTTCAACTGGAACATCACACCAAATGCCCAGTTTTTCTGAAACTTTCCTTGTTCTCTTTGTTCGGACATACAAAGACCGATTTCTTCATATGAAAGAAGTGAAAATTTTTAACTGCATGGAATGGCAATGCGGCAATTATGTTTATTGGTTTAATATTACCATATTTTTAACACATTTCTTAACTAATTGAGCTTCGAGTGAAGTTATCGTTAGAGCTATGAGACTCTTCCGTATTTGTAACTGTATTGAGTTCAACCAGTATTAAAAATAATTTCATGGACTTTTGTGTGTTTTTAATTATACTTTCCCCTTATTTATGTACATGCGCTTTCCAGATTCTTCTTTTCTTTCTAAATGTAAATGGAAGATCAGTTATTTTATTTTTGTCCCCTTTTGGTCATTTTCGTTCAATATTTTACGTAGACTATACGACATAAAATATTATAAAATGAAAAATAATAACAAGTGTTAATCACAGACAAATAATATAGAATACTGGTTTTAATTTTTAGCTAAATGTTTATTTATAGCTAATGTTTAACTTTGCTACTTGAACTAATTTTTTTGATCGATGAAATAAGAATATTTAATATAATCTGATCGTTTTAAAAAGTTTGATTAAATTATTGTAATTATTTTGCTGGCCTAAAAAAGTTATTTTTGTATACATAAACAAAAGAAGTGATATGAAATAAATAAATAATAATAGGTAAATAGCAAATGGTAACAAATACAATAGGAGCAACAATTACAATGGGAGCAATTTCATGTTTTCTCTCTTTCCCCTTTTTATCCGATTTGTGAGAAATAATTTAGAAATTGCGTAGAATCATTGAGGCACTATTGATACGACTACTAGTCTGTTATTTGGCGTTATTAACATACAATTTCACAATCCATAATATGTCCCTACTATGTTCGTGTGTGTAGTTACCGGTGCGCCATCTGTGTTCATCGCGAACGCTTTTTGTTTAGTTAGTTTATTATTTCGTCTTTGCCTTTAGTGGCATAACGGGTGATGATGCTTGCTAAGCGTTCTCAACTCTGTCAGTGGGATTACTTCTTAGACATTTATAGAACATCCGAATATCTAGCTAAGACAACAATCTGTAGTACGTAGTACATTATACTACAGATCTGGCAGCCTCTTTATTAAATTGAAGATGACAGATGCGGCCAACTTTGTGCTATTGTGGAAACAGCTGTTCCCACAGCTATTTGAACGCTGTTTTTTTTATACCTGTTTAGATTCTGCATTAAACGTTTGTTGTCGCGCTAGATTAATTTGAGATGGTAAAGTTGCAATTGTTAACATTAGCAAAGTGATGGTTGATACAGATTTATGTTATTTTAGCTATTCTATTCATTTTTTAAATCTTTGGTGGGCAAGGACGTAGTGGTGGAACTGAAAAATGACTTAAGGTATGTACAGAGTCTCTTCATTTCTCTCAGCATACTAAAGAAAAGCCGGTTGATCTGGTGTCTTCCTTTTAGCATTTGTGGTACTTTGCATTCGGTGGACCAATATCTAAACATTAAACTCACCGATATTAGCGTCACAGATCCCGAAAAGTATCCTCACATGTTGTCGGTTAAAAATTGTTTTATACGCGGCTCCGTCGTCCGCTATGTGCAACTGCCGGGCGACGAGGTTGATACGCAGCTACTGCAGGATGCTGCCCGTAAAGAGGCTGTCAGTTCGAGATGAAATTTGGCGTTGACTGCTATTTCGGAAATAAATGTCGTACTGGGATTTACTCTTTATTTTCAGTAACTCAGTGAATCTTTTTGAAAATAATTAATGGATTTTCTACTTTGTAAGAGTTTTAGAAATAAAAAACAAAATCAGGCATCACTATCAAGGACTATATACATTCTCTTCGTTAAGAAGAAAGTGGTTGTCAGATTTTTAATGCGAAAACGGAATTTTGCCATCATACAAAATCGGGCGAATATATAATTGCTTCACGTCCAAAAAATTATCTCGCAGCAAGAACAAATTGAAGTCGTTGAATTCATTTCAAAGGAAGCACATTTCCATTGCTATTAAGGCGCACCTTCAGGAGAGGTTGTTTTCAATGAGATCCAGAATGTTTATAAAAACTAACTAAGGAATCATATGAATTTGCCATTTATGATTCCGTTGAAAAATATTGGCACTGGAATTGTGGTAACTGTGGTTTGTACATAAGAATTGGGTAATGTTGATTTCAACGGCGCGGAATATTCTAATTCTTTCCGAAACGTAAATGTATATTGCAAGTAGTTGTTGTTGCGCTCTTGTCTAACAAGAATGAAGGAATGACTTGATTTGTTTTGTGGTGACAAAAATATTGACTTTTTGCAATATATGAAAGATCGATTTTTCAACATTTCGACCTTTTGAAATATATAAAAAGTCGCTTTTCAATTTGTTCAAATATATGAAAAGTCGAATAAGACTCTCAAATACAATAAAAGCGAAATTTGCGTGGTTATAGGAACAAATTGCTTCAATTTTAATTTTTTTTATTTTAATTATATTTCTAAGAAAACGTAATAATACTTTGTGTAATAGAATAAATTTTTCATATGCAAAATACTATTTTAGTACGTATCTTACAAATTGACTAGTTAAACTAAGATCAATGTTTCCTGCTCAATTTCTAAGCTCAAGTTTAGAAGTTTTCTTTTTTTCATAATTGTTCCTTAATTCCGTGAGTTAAAGTAATGGGTGATTACCCGTTTCGTTTTCAGTTAAAACTGAATAAAACACACATTAAGCTATGAGTTCGATCCAACATTTATTTCTTTATAATGCTTGCATCTTGCCATTATGTACGAAACAGAATGTCATTTAAATAACCACCTTGGATTGGTTGCAGCAATGTACCCTTTTGAGGTAGGCCCAATGACACCTTAATACCATAATGCGCACCAAACAGTCGCTTTCTCCGGATGCAATGCCTTTTCCACAATCATTCTGGGTCCTCCGAGTATTATATGCGACAATTTTTAAATGGCAAACCTTCACTACATAAATAACGCTTCAGATGGCAGGTATTTAACAGCAGACAACCACTAAGTAAATAACCCTGTGTATTTAATGCAGAGTAATAATTAAAGAGATTGAAACCCATATTCGTTTTGTCAGTTTTAAAAATTGACGTCTTACAGCTATTTATATTTATTAATGCTGTTCCAATCCATCTTTTATATTACATAAAAAACAATATTTAATAGATCTTGCAAAAAAGCAACTAGAAGTCGGAAGTAAAAGTTGACTTCTCGTCATTTTCACAACATAAAAGTCGATTTCGACTTTTTCACTTTTTTGTGCAAAAAGTCATTATACGAAAGTCCATATAAAGAATCCTAATTTCCTACTGGAATTCATATATTTCAGTGTAGGCAATGTTATATTGAAATTAAAATTGCGTTATTATACAGGGTGGCGCTATAGACCGTGCATATTGCATTTTTTTTTGCGGGGTAGAAAAGGCGTGGGCGGGGGGGCGCCTACACCGTTGGGTGGGCGGGCTTATGGAGTTTTAGTCGCTATGAATCACTTCGACGAGAAGCGTCGCGCATTTTGCGTGCGCGCATTTTACGAGAACTCTCGTTCATATATTGCTACTAGGCGACTGTATTGTGCTGAATATGGACTACGGCGAATTAGTGAAGCTCCTAGTGCTAATTTAATTAAAATATGGGTAAAGCGTTTTAAAGAGACCGGTTCAACATTTAAACCACAAGCAAATGCTCGCCCAAGAACATCTAGGACCGAAGACAATGTTGAGAGAGTTATGGAGTCAGTACGAGGAAATCCACAAATGTCGACTCGCCAGAGATCGTCTGTCTTACAATTATCGTGACGAAGTTTGCAACGAATTTTAACAATGGATCTTAAACTGCATCCATATAAGCTGCAATTAACACAAGAATTGAAAGAGTCTGACTTCATAGAAAGGCTCGCATTTGCTAATGAAACGGTTAATCGATTTTCCAATTTTGACAATATCCTTTTCTCTGACGAGGCTCATTTCCTTATGAATGGGTTCGTAAACCATCAAAATTGTCGTTACTGGAACAGTGAAAATCCCAATATCAAACACCAGAAACTATTGCATAGTTCTAAAGTGACAGTATGGGCAGCAATCTCTGGCAGAGGAATAATTGGTCCTTTTTTCTTCGAAAATGCGCGGGGCCAAAACGTCACGGTTAATACGGAACGCTATGTTGAGATGTTGGACGGATTTTTGCCTCCAGAAATTGAAAGTTCAAGAATAGTGAATTCCAGAACTTGGTTCCAACAAGATGGAGCTACCTGTCACACATCAAATGATTCCATGGCGGTGGTGAAGCAGATGTTCCCTGGCAGACTGATTTCGAAAAGAGGTGATATCCCATGACCCCCACGTAATCCAGACTTGACGCCTCTTGACTTTTTTTGTGGGGATACCTCAAAAAAGAAATAGTCTACAGTAATAATCCAAGAAACATCGTTCAGCTCAAGGAGAATATCCGTGGTGAAATGGCAGTCATTACACCAGTATTACTGAAGAAAGTTTTCAATAATCTTCGTTTGCGGTTATTATTTATTTAAATTTAAATGATGTTATTTTCAAAAAATAAACTCCATTTATTACTCTACAATGCCTTAGATTTATTTTAACCATACGTTTTGTATTTATTTTTTAATCTATTTTTTAAATATGCACGTTCTATTGCGCCACTCGTTATTTTGCATGAGAAGCCTTTTTAAATAATATTAAAAGGGTGTGCATGATTTCCCTTGACGATTTTATGGTATTGATAACTTCTGAATCACTTGCTACTGATTAGCCTAAACTAGCACATAGTGAAAAACTTATTATTCCCCCATATTGGAGAACATATCTTAAAATGTTTGGACGTTTTATCTTTTTCAATTTTTAATTACATTGTGCAATTTAAAATGTATTTATGAACCTGGTGGAAAATATATCCCAAATAATAGGCTTTAATAGTCTGCAAGTACTGCTTCAAACGAGGCATGTAATATACTTGGTGGGAGAATTTCATGTGCAAAAAGCCCCAACCCTAAGAAGATCTTTCGAGGAACATTTTATTTATTTTGAACACTAAAATAACAGCCTAGTTTTCTTGGGTAATTTTTGGAATAGTTTAATTGCTTCGAAAGGAGTGGACCACCGACCAACCACCAACAAATGTACCAACAGAAAGCATTCCCGATATTGATAGATAATGAAAACTAATGTTATGTTATGATTATTTTTGTGGAAAATGTTATTGTCATTGTTGGGTAACAAAAATTAAATATGCGCAATGAGAGAAATGTAAGCAATGCAGAAAAACTTTTGAAATTTTCTTCTAGTCCGGCGATGTTTTTTCCTAATTCGTAATTGTGTAATAACATCAAGATATTCTGGTTGGTTAACTGGTTGCTGATGACGTAAGGAAATTGAATATGTTTCCTAAATTTTGGATTCCCATGTATGTATATGGAGGAATTCTATTTCCTGAGCGTAGCTAAAATGAGAAGGTCGTTGGTTTAAGCGAACTAGAATAGCATGCTAAAAACGATGCATATCTAGGAAATAGGTAACATTTGTTATTGAAATTCAGTTTCTTATGCCAGCCTTGTGGTTGTTGACACCCCTCAAAACCAAGAATGGATTTGGTGACCTAATAAGCTGCTAATTTTGGAGGGTATGGATTCGTTTGCTAATTTGTAGTAAGTAGGGAACTTAGCCCTTTTGTCTCATTTTAGACCTTCGTGCAATCCTATAGTCACCGTCGGCACCACGGTGAAATATTTTTCATTAACTACTAATTAACGCTAATTTGAGGACCAAAAACCATGAGAGCGAAGATACGGTTTATGATTATCAATAGGAGGGATAAGACTGCTGGAATGGCCAGGACTTAAAAACCGTTTTAGGAGATTTTAATGTTAAAACGAAAAGGAAAGATCCTCTTAAACCAACACTAGGAAAATTCAGTCTTTACATCAACATCTCTATTGACGGATTGAGATCTTTATTTTCTCCGTGGTGAGGAACAATCACAAAGAAAGAAACATAGTCATCGAAACGTTGCATTGCCCTAAGATTACTGTGATAAAATTTCCCCAATCCCGATGTTCCTAATACAACTTGGAAGCACTTTATGCACTCGTTGGCTACTGCCGCAAATTCGTACTTGGGTATGAAAAATCGTGCTCAAAAAAACCCTGGTACGACCAGGAAAGTCGTATACAATCAGAAGGAAAGAATGCTGCGTAAAATACAACAGAAATTTAAGCATAAGAAACCTTTTTGGAAAGAGCGGATGAGAAAAGATATAGAAAAAACACCACTTCTTTAATTAAGGAGAGAAAATTCCCATACCGTTAAATTCCAAATTGTGAAAAATCGACTCAGTAGGAAAAAAACATACTCATGTAAGAACTGAACTTATCTCTAAACAATTTTAATTTGCAGTTTTTTTCCAATCAATTTACCATTTGCTGTGCTGAAAAATATTCAGAAACTAGGATGTTCATCTGAAAAAAACTAATTCGATATATAGATTTATCCATTTTTCGTTTCCAACGGAAACGCACATAAAGCTATGATTTCGATTAAACTTTTATTTCATTATGTACGAGGATCCTTTGAGGTAGTTTTCCAAAAAATACGGCCTCCAGACCATAATGCCACATAACCACTGAGTGAAAAATAAGCTTCATCGCTGGAGAAACTTTTGTTCGATTGAAAAGCCACGTTTGAATCACCACTTTCGTGGTAAGTTTTAACTTTTTTTACGCATTCTTCGGTTGTTAAACGATCCATATTCGTAAGTGACATGCTTTCACTAAATAAATAACACTTCAAACGACGAGTATTTAACAGCTGACAGTCTTGCCAGACCGGCGGTTTTTAAACCACTAAATGGATAAGCGATATAATGCATAATAAGTATTCGTCTACAAAGCGGCGAAATTGGTCCATTAGAGAAAAGTTTGTTAATGTAAAAATTAACTTGCATTAATTGCAAGTGTCACGCGTCGAGAATGAGTCGGGGAAAATAGGTCTGTCGGTAAACCGGATGAAATCGGCTCTTGTTTTTGCGATAAACAAAAAGTCTACTCGCTGGAGTGCTGTAAACATTGACAATTATAATTTCGGTGTCGTAAGTAATTGGATATAGCTCGATTCTGGCGTCGATGTAACTAATCATATCAACATAGTAATTCGGAGAAGACTAAGAAGGTGAGCAAACGATTTAACGACAAAAAAGCTCGACGAACAGAAATCAGAATGCATCGGACTAGCATTATCTTACTGTACAGCAGAACGGAATTCTGGTTTATAGATAAGTTGAGGATTTAGTTCTGAAATTCTGATAGGGGAAAAATACTCCGTAGAATATATGAACTCATCACTGCTAACGGTGGGTATTGCCATTGCATCATACTCTGTACATCGACATCGACATGGATAAGCACACCAAAACACAGTAATTGCGGGTGGACTAAAATGCCACAGCTCGCAAAATACTCAACAATGAACTCGACAACTTGACGCGGTTTATGAAACCGTTCAAAACTAGGTGCGGAGCGTTAGGAAGGAAAAACAAGGAGATCGAAGCGCTATGAATTCTTGCCCATGAACGGTGTATAGTGGAAAGGAGATTCCATTGTTGTGCCCATCTAGGAAAGAAAGTTAGAATATACATTTTTATCTTTTGAAATGAAACTAAATAACGAATGCTTTCAGCTTAACGTGTAGCAAATAATGGTTGTGCTGTCATGTATAAGAAGACTTAAAAACCCCAATTTATGTTATCTTTTGTCAATATACAAATCTTATGCATTAAGGCAGGCAGCGTATTTAAAGGCATTTTAAATCGTTTAAATCCATTAAAGTCTTTGATAATTATGTGCGAAGTTTCTAAATTTTTTAACTTTGTAATGTTGTAATTTTGTAAATTTGTAATTTTGTAATTTTGTAATTTTGTAATTTTGTAATTTTGTAATTTTGAAATTTTGTAATTTTGTAATTTTGTAATTTTGTAATTTTGTAATTTTG
>JAHXMU010000565.1:429134-491980 GCA_019455685.1 Philornis downsi
TGGATGGAGTTTGAGCGACATCATCACGTACAGCTGCGACATTTTCGGTCGATCGACCTGGTTGAAGGCGAGTTGTTGTCTATACATCACTAACAGACCCAGTTTTGGCAAATTTATCCATTAATCTCTTTACAGTTGACTCTTTTGGTGCATTATTGTGATCCCAAATTGATCGCAATTTGCGAAGTATAGCCGCAAAACTTTCACCATTTTGGTAAAACAATTTCGCAATGAGAATGCGTTGTTCATTCGTGTAGCGCTCCATTTTTACTAACCTCGTACCTTCTACTGGCAAACAATAACAATTGTTGAAATGTCAAACAATGACACTTCGAATGACGCCAAATTTAAATCTAGCGTTCTTGTTTGGACACCCTGTATAAAAAGATGAAGAGAAACCCTTAAATTCATGATGTTTCTGTTCTAGCAGATGATCCCATTTTTATCCCTTCCTTTCTTGTTTTATTGCTTAAAAGCACAAATTTGGAATATATCCTTTTCGTCGAACTCCTATGCAATAAGTGGCATTTATTCAACTTTATTTCATTTCATTTCATTTATTTAAGTGTATGGAACAAAATTTCGTTACAGACTAACAATGACAAAATAGTAATATTTTATATTATATACTCGTATATTAGTTATAAACAATTTAAAATGGAATTATTTAATCTTAGAAATCTGTTAAGATATAATCGAAACAAATATTGAGATGAGTCAAACTCTATGAGTTGATTCAAGGCATATTCATTAATTTCATTAAGAATATGAAATGTACGATTCAGAGTACTGTTTTTTGCATAAGAAGTAAAGTGCCGAAGTATATCAAAAATATGTGTTCGCCGCAGAAACCTGAGAGGAACGTAAAATGGAATCTGTGCCAAAAGATTAGAACAATCGATGTAACCACCGATTATGTTAAAAACAAATAGCGCTGTCTGGAAGTCACGATGATATTCTAATGTCTGTAGCCCAAATAATAAGCATTTTAAATTGTGGGTTGGAAGAGGTTCTTCGAATCTAAATGAAGAAAGAGCAAACTTTACAAACTCACGCCGCACCCGTTCAATACGTGCAATATTGCACCAAATAATAACGGCGTATTCCAACTTAGATCTAACATATGATGTAAAAATGATTTTAAATGCATTGGGTATCAGAAAATTCTGAACAATTCCTTTTAATGTACGCAAGAATTTTATACGCCTTAGGAATAACATAATTGAAGTGCGGAATAAATTTCAAAGCGGAATCGAATAAAACACATAGATCTAGTTTTGAACAAGCCGATTTCAGAGAAAAATTACCAATTTTGAACACTGCATGAATCGGATTTCTGCAACGCGAAAAAGAAACATGAACACACTTATCCGTGTTCATTGAAAGCTTATTTAAAAGGCACCAATTATTAAGACTGTCTATTCTTTTTGAAGATCTAAAACATCATTAACTGTAGAAACTTTTAAAAATAATTTTAAATCATCCGCATAAAGCAAAAATGTTGACTTATAAAAACAAGTTGATGTGTCCTTAATAAATAGTGTGAATAAGAATGGGCCAAGTATACTTCCTTGTGGCACACCTGAAGTTTGAATATATGAAAAGGATTCAATACCTTCAATAACAACTTTGCACTGACTATTGGAATTTACATCCCAATATTATTTATTTCAGCTTCAGTCTTTATCTCTCTCCTATTCAATTCCCCAATAGTTTGAATTTTCAAAAAGAAATCCCTTTGTTTTCCAAAAGGAAACATATATGCCCCTGTGGAAGATGGCGTTTGCCCCCAATATTTCGTATTTTATTTGAATTTTGGTAATTTTAGCTTTACCCTTTTGTTCTGGTCGGTGGTCATACTTCTTTCAAGTTATGATCCTAAAATCTTCTAAAATTCAATTTTGTCGCACATCAAGACCGCAAAAACAATGTACAAATACAATTTTAGCTTTAGTCATTTGTTGCTATCGATGGACAAATTGTTCCTCTTAATTTAAGTTCTTTTATCAAGGGCCTATGCTGTTGGAGCCATGTCCACTGTAATTGTAGTGATTAATTTCAGCCACATTCCTGACATCTTTTCACAGTGTTATCCCCTCGAAGTTTGATTTCCGAAAAATCGCTTTACGCGTCAATGCTCCTAGAGAATGTGCTGCTCTAGCTACTCGGTTTATTTTAGATCGTGGAATCGTTTTTCTCCAATTTCTGTGTTATTCTACACTCTAAAATTACGAATATGGGAAAATTCTTTATTGCAACGCAACTGTTTCATAAGAACAGCATAAAAATGCAATTTCAAAATACAATTTAAACTTTATCATCGGGCGCGGTGGCACGATTTTTGTGTCTTTTCTATTCTCTTTTTTGTTCCATAAAATAATATTTCGTAAAATAGATTTTCATTGCATGAATGAACATTGCCAACCACTGGTTATAGGTAATGACATCATTCTTATTTCCTCTCATCCTTATTTTATCCCCTAAAACTAAAGGGTGTCCGTCGGGAAGGTATACTATTTGTTTGTTTATAATTTGTGATTAAATGAAAGAGAATGGGTCTTGTATTGATAAACATTTTATTTAATGTCGGCAATTATGTATAGAATACAATATCAGATAAATGTCCGCCTCTGTTAGCCTCACAAATGCGAGCCCTTTTGAGCACATTTTTCATTACATTCTCACACATTTCACGCGGTATTTCATTAATCTCATCACGAATATTTTGTTTGAGTTGCTCAAGCGTTTCTGGTTTGTTTGCATAAACCTTGCTTTTCAGATATTCCCACAAAAAGAAGTTCGGAGCAGTCAAATCAGGCGACCGTGGAGGCCCATCAACATCACCGTTTCTTGAAATAACTTGTTGTAAAAAAAGTCTCGCAGTAATTCCATTGTAATACTGCCTGTATGCGATGTGGCACCGTCTTGTTGATACCACAACAAGTTAATCAAGTCCAAAGCATGCAGTTGTGGCGTTAAAAAGTTTTCAATCATATCACGATATTGCTCCCCATTGACAATTACAGTTACGTCGTTTTCAGTTTCAAAGAAGTAAGGTCGAATACTTTTCCATAATAAATGTGCCACGTCTCTACTTTACGACTGCCAAATATGAACTGTCAAAACTAATGTTTACCAAAATGGCGGCAAAACAAAGTAATATACCTTCCCGACGGACACCCTGTACAAACATCACAAAACTCTATTCTATTATATTAAATTTTTGGCTTAGCCGGTGACACCATTTTATCCCTTTTTACCCTTTTTTTAAGCAATGACTTAGAAATTGCTTTTTATCGCAAGTATACCCTGTGAGGAAAATGTATGCGGCTTGAAAGCTAGAGAATCCTTAGATCAAATATGTACAGCAGGAAGGATACAATGTTGAGAAATAGAAAATAAATTAAAAAAAAAATATGGCAAACAAATTTTCTTAAAAGCCAAATTGACATAGAATTTGTGATATGCTATTGCAATAGGCTTCAGCTACCTCTCCTCCTTCCATCATCCGTGATCCCACATCTTGCAGGTATTTGGAATTTCCAACACCAGCACTTCTTCAAAAACTTCGTTGCTCCGCGCCGGGCTTCACCTCTACCCCAGTACTCTGTCTTATTTTCTATCTTCCGATCTTTTTGTCACAATTTCTCCCATTTAGACAGACGGTTTGCTTGCTTCATCTCCTCTTTTGTTACCATATTTCCAGAAGGCTTATGTTACAATGGTTTCCAGCAATCTAATGGAGGTAACAATAACATGCAGAATTCCTATTATACTAAGGTCGCCTGAGGCTAGCTTTTTATACCCAAGTAAGGGTTTTGAAACAGTTATCATGAAATGAACTATATAATTGAGAGAGAGGAATAGAACGCGGATGGCTCATCCAACCCAGACTATGTTTGACTAAGCACATTTTCCGACACGCTGAATTTCGTGCATGTGTTTCCATCGCTAAACGACTGTTCACAGGACTGTTCGTGACATTAGAATCTTGTCTTTCATCGATTGCCATATCTTCTTTGAGGTTTATAGTAGGTTGGACAATTCGCCTTTTGAATCTCCTTGTGTTGGAATCTGGTTCCACTATGCAGACTAAATTTTCAGGCTGCTGGACTAAAAATATCGTTCCTTCTTATTGGACATTAAAATCTAACAGAACAAAAAATCGTGACCGGACTCCGTCGCCGTAGCTATATTTTGTCTGAACCTAAAAAAATATTTATTTGTCCTCATCATTTTTGCTTTCCGTCCGGAAATGTATCCAAACCAGCGTATACAACCCATTTTACTTTAGTGCAAATTGTAGCTATTCAGTTACTCGTGATTTAGACACGAGTCAATGTGTCTAAATCTACTCCATAATAAGTATTGCAGAAGGTCAGGTTTCCGTCGTTTGTATCTTTAGAGCAGTACATGGATGGCGGTGAAGTTAGTCAGAAATCAGCCGAAGACATCCGCATCTCTCTTTAAATGGGCTGCTTCGCGTTGCTCGCCAACTTTTGGAGATATTCGTTTTCGCTTTTGTTTTAATATTGTCATTGCCAGTATATCACTTATAGTAGATGTCAATCTAAGTGATTGGCTGATTGCCTTCTACCGCTGATTGAAGGTCTGTGAGTCGGTTTGGCTCCTCATCATATCGTAACAGTTTTTTTTATCAATTGAACGTAAAGAAGTATTTCCTTTTAGCGCGTTGTTAGTGAACGAGACTCAAGATCAATTTGTTCAGGAATGTTTCATACCATATATATAGGGTTGTCCATTTTTCGGTTTCAAAACTAAAGTTAAATAAAATACATAAAAGCTATAATTTCGATGAAACTTTTATTTCATTATAATGCTTGGACCTTGTCGTTATGTACGAATTACAATGTCATTTAAATGACCGCCTTTGGATTGGTTGCAGCAATGAATCCTTTTAAGGTGGTTGTCGACACTTTTTCGCACATTTCGAGCGGTATCTACGCGAAGCCTTGACGAATGTTGGTTTTCAAATACTCCAACGTTTGGGGATTATCCCCGTAAACACGGTCTTTGACATAGCCCCACAAAAAAAAGTTGAACGGCGTCCTGGTGGTGGCCAATTGACATCGCCGTGAAATTACGCTTTCTGAAAACTTTTCAGGCAATAAAGTCAAAATCGGTTGTGTTGTATGGCTCCGTGGCACCGTGTTGTTGAAACGATATATCGTTTAGTTTATAATCTTCAAGTGCAGGCTAAAAAAAGTCGGTTATCATACAGCCATGGCGTTCTGAATTGACGGTAACGATTCCTCCAGCGTCATTTTCGATAAAAACAAAATACGGCCCAATGACACCTTCAAACCTTAACGTAGAGTCACTTTTTCCGGAAGCAATGGCTTTTCCACAATAACCTCTGGATTCCCCTAGTGCCATATGCACAATTTGGCTTGTTGACGTCACCACTGAGTAAGAAATGTGCTTCATGGCTGAAGAAAATTTTGTTCGATTGAATGTCCACGTTTCAATCAACGCTTTTATAGTAAGTTTTAACTATTTTTACGCGTTTTTCAGTTCTTAAATGGCAAATGGTAAATCTTTAACTAAATAAATAATAGCTGACGAGCCTTGCAGGACTGACGGGTTTGAAACCAATAAATAACGCAGTATATCTGTAGATTACAGGAATGATATAAATATGCACCCTTGCAAAGTAAAATATTTAAAAATGTACCTAAAAACTAACGTACCTAAGTACGTGAATAATTTCTGCACATGAAAATGCTGAAATGCTACACGTGCTGAATTTCATCGAGGGCCATAATTCGATTATCTGTTCATATGCGATAAATGTTGAAGCAGAACCTGCAAAGTTCAAAGTCTTTGTAAATAACAAATTACACTTCGCTGCTAAGGTTTTTTTTTCTTTAATTTCATTCTATGAAAATAATCGCATTCTGATTGGCCAATGAACATTTAAAAATGCCTTTATTTCGAATTCAAATTGCGAATTAAAAGAATGAACTACCAACAATGAGTTGAGTGAGTGAAATAGAATTTAAATTTGTCGATCATTTGAAAAACTAATTTGTGGATGAAAGTAATTTTTTGGTGTTGTTCATTCATTAAGTTCCTATTAACAGCACGTAATTTTTTACATTGAAATAGGCACAAAAACTCGTGGCGGAATTTATATGCTGTGAGAAATCTGATGGATGAGGGGTCTTTACATTTTGACGAAAGCAGAAAAATTGATAAATTTGGTTATTTTTCGCGATCAATCTCGGTAGACATTTTTAAAATCAAAATCGATCGTGTTGTGTGGCTCGTGGCGCCGTTTTGTTGAAACCACATATCGTCCAATTCATAACCTTCAATTGTAGACAAAAAAAAAAGTCGGTTATCATACAGCCATAGCGCTCTGAAGTGACGGTAACGCTAACTGTTTCTCCAGCGTCATTTTCGGAAAAGCGATACTTTTGGCAGTGCATACGTTGCGCTTCTAGTCTCTTCCTAATTCCTCGCACAGTAGGCCGATTATGTCAACTGTAATCAACCCGTAATGCACAAAGAATTCTCACGTTTGAATCATCACTTTTGTTGTAAGCTTTAACTATTTTTACGCGTTCTTCGGTTGTTAAACGATCCATGTTCGTAAATGGCAAACCTTTCACCAAATAAATAACACTTAAGATGACAGGTATTTTTCGAGACCACTAAATAAATAACCCTGTATAAAAAAAAGAACAAACAAAAAAATTTGAAACCACTAAATGAATAACCCTGTATAAAAAAAGAACAAAAAAAAAAAAAAACACAAATTCCCTTGCATTTCATGAATGAGACATGGGACAGCGCTTCTCACATTCAATGAGCTTGCACACCTTTTATTTTTAGACTCCCTATCAACGGAACCTACAATTGAACGACGATTCTGAACGTCACTATTTAAGAAGTATTTACAATACTTGTCGATTACTCGACTACTCGAAGTGTTCGTCAGACACATCGAAGTACCGGCCGCTAGAATAATGATAGATGGCTGTATGTGGGGTCGAACCCGGGATGATGCGAACGATAGTCACCTGTACTAACTATTGCGCCATGGTCGGTCACAATCAAAAGATAACGTATTAAGTCGAAAAATAAAATGTTAATCCATGCCATAAAAAATTTGAAGCAGTGAAATGTTTAATCAGTACAGAAATTTCAGTCAGATGAACTGAACTGACCTTTAGAACATAAAACCAAACCCATACTTATGTCGGGTGACGGTTTTCCGTGACTGTACTGTACTATGTTTCGGATATCGATTATAACGATTCACAAATTCGAAAATACATATTATGATTCGGTTAACCGAAATAAGTTTCGACATGCTAGTATCATAAAAGACGATGCCGCGTCTACTTTTTAAATCATATGAATGATGGTACTTTGACCGCTATGCCGACATTACAAAAAAAGGCGTGGCCGCCTAGCTGTATCTTTTGGTACCACACCTCTTGGCTTTATGCTTTTAGACGACTAAGTAAAGTTCAAAGTTTATTTTAATTAAATTAATCGCCTCATTCACCAAATACCATTCTATATGCAACTAAACAAAAGTGGGATGAAAACATCTATAATCGTGTAATCCTTCTCAATACAGCATTCAGAATTTTTCGAAATTACGTGAAGTTTTGACGTTGGTCAATTGGAGTTTGATATAAGTGAAGTGTTTGAGACTATGCGATCTTTAGATGGATCTAAGAGTGGCTATGATAAACTTCCACCGCTATTCTTAGGGGAATGTGCACCGGTTATTTCGATACCTCTTACTATAATGTTTAACAGATCTCTGTCAACAGAAGTTTTTTCACAAGAATGGAAGATGTCATGTATTTCACCTACATTTAAATCTAGTCAGGAGGGCTTTATCACGGTTGTCAAGCTATCGGCTGCACCAAAATTAATAGATACGTTTTTTAATAATAAATTATTCGCGGCCACAAATTTAGCCATTTTTTGTAACTATTGCATTATTGCTTTGGAAAGTAAGATTCAGACGGATGTGTTATATACAGATTTGGTTAAAGCATTTGATAAAATTAATCATAATGTGTTAATTTATAAACTGAAAATGTTAGGGTTTCATTCAAATATGTTAATTGGTTAAAGTCTTATTTGTCAGAAAGAATAGACATACGACTGGAATAGACAACTTTATCTATTATAGGCTGTATTGAGGAAAACCCCGAAACCGAAACCCACACCAGGCGACGTTCTCAGCAGTTAGAGATGTCTAGGCGGTCTTTGCAAAGAATTTTACATATGTTGCATCTTTTCCCATATAAGATGCAATTGGCTCACGAGTTAAAACCAAATGATGCACAAGAACGCATACAATATAGTCGCCGTTAACGTTACTTATGCGCCACCCTATAGGATAAAACCAGAATTGAACTGTTAATACTACGGCTATTCCCCTCTATATCTGATTCTGTCAATATTTAAGTATTGTTAAAATTTTATAAATTTCCTTCCAAAGCGTTGTCAAGTTTTCCTAAGGCTTATTTCTCTTATGCCAATAGCATATGTAGCTAATCTCATATGATTATGTCTAATAAAGGGTGTCCCAACAAGAATGCAAGATTTAAATTTGGCGCCATTCGAAGTGTCATTGTTTGACTTTTGGACAATTGTTATTGGTTGCTAGTAGAAGGTACGAGGTTAGTAAAAATGGAGCGCTACACGAATGAACAACGCATTCTCATTGTGAAATTGTTTTACCAAAATGGTGAAAGTTTTGTGGCTGCAGTTCGTAAATTGCGATCAATTTGGGGTCACAATAATGCTCCAAAAGAGTCAACTGTAAAGAGATTAATGGATAAATTTGCCAAAACTGGGTCTGTTAGTGATGTAAAGACAACAACGCGCCTTCGACCAGGTCGATCGACGAAAATGTCGCAGCTGTACGTGATGATGTCGCTCAAACTCCATCCACCTCAATTCGACACCGAGCTCAGCAAATTGGTGTCTTCAAATCTACTATGCAGCGAATTTTGACGAAAGATTTGCATCTTCACAGATACAGAGTTCAGTTGATTCAAGAACTGAAGCCAGCTGACCATGGACAGCGAAGGGAGTTCGTAAATTGGGTATTGGAGAGACAACATGAAAATGCTGATTTGGTCGACAAAACCATCTTCAGTGACGAGGCCCATTTCCATCTTGATGGCTTCGTCAATAGGCAGAATTGTCGCATTTGGGGTAAGGAAAATCCTCGAGTGATTCACGAGAAGCAAATGCATCCTCAACGTGTCACTGTGTGGTGTGGATTTTGGGCTGGAGAAATCATTGGACCTTTTTTTTATGAAAATGGGGCATATCTAGCGCAAACAGTTTATGGTGTTCGGTATCATGAAATGATAACCGGTTTTTTCGTCCCTAGAATTGAAGAAATGAATGTGGAGGGCATGTGGTTTCAACAAGACGGTGCCACATGTCATACAGCCAGAGAAACAATTCAATTGCTGCATCAGTCATTTAAATCTTGCGTTCTTGTTGGGACACCCTTTATGATATAAAATATTACTGTTTTGCGATTTTAAGCCTGTAAGGAAATTTTGTTCCATAGACTTAAATAAATGAAATGAAGTGAAATAAAGTGGAATAAATGCCACTTTTTGCACAGGAGTTCGACAAAAAGGACATTTTCTAAATTTGTGCTTTTAAGCAATAAAACAGGAAAGGAGGGGATAAAATGGGATCGTCTGCTAGAATAAAAACATCATGAATTTAAGAGTCTCTCTTCATCTTTTTATAGTATATTGTTGCTTATATATTTAGAAATACAGTCATCGGCAAAAGTATTTACACAAAACTAAACTTTTTGGAATTTTTTCTAAAATAGCTTCATTTGGTGGTGCTATGGAACTATTTTGAAAGTATTGTTGTTTTTGGAATGTGTGAAGTGTGCGAAGACAACCGCAGAAAATCAAAGAAATTAACAGTATCTTTCACATTAAAACAAACAATTGAATTTTTGTCATTTGGCGTCAAAAATATTTATACACATTTCATTTGCGTCAAAAGTATTTACGCATACGAGGTAAGAAAATTAATTAATATCCGGTTTCACCACCTTTTTAGCATCGATAACTGTTTGAAAATGATTTCAACTAAATTATGAAGGAATGGAATAGTTAGGTTTGTCTATATTTTTTTAACTTCTTTAGTTGTATCCATCACGCCAGTTCCCACCTTTACTCCACAAAATCTCAAAACATTTTCAATGAGGTTGAGATCGGGGAAAGTTTTGTAGGCAACCATCCCTTGTGACCTGAAGCATTCTCATGTTGTGAAATCCAGTCTTCTTCTTCTTAGGTGGCGATTGGAATAAACATACTTATCTCTTATACGCCGCCCGTAGAAAATAATTCTAAACGCTTCCATCTTCTGCGCTTTTTCTTCAATACGCCACACCAAGTTTCGATAGTACTTCAAAAGCCTGGTTCTTCCAACGTTGTTTTGATCGCTCTTTTCTTTGCCATCCATCGAGTTCGTTGTCGAAAACTTTCCGTACCGAAGTATTTGGGTTCATCCGCACACCATGACCCAGCCAATGCAATCGCTATATATAAATGCGTTTGACTACGTCGATGACTGCATATAGCTCATACAGCTCATTCTTCATGCTTCGCCGATACTCTCCGTTAACGATAATAGGTCCATACATTTTTAATAGTATTTTCCTCTCGAAAACTGCCAGTACCGATTCATCCGCTTGCGTCATAACCTAGGATTCTGCGTCATATAACAAGACAGGTAGGACCAACGTCTGGTACAGTCGGATTTTTGTTTGTCGAGAGAGTGTTTTATCATTGAATCGCTTGCTTATAGTAACATCTGTTAGCATGCAATATTCTCCTTTTTATCTTTATGCGGACATCATTCGTTTTGTTTACAGTGGAACCGAGGTAAATGAATTCCACCACTTTAAAATTATAGTTGCCAACGTTCACACAGCGTCCTAAATGAGTATACTCTTTGTCCGTTAAAACCAATAACTTTGTTTTGCCCTCGTTTACCGCCAGGCCCATATTCGCTGCTTCCTTCTCGATGCTTGAGACGGTTGCAGTAACATCTCGCAGTTCTTCCCAATAATGTCATTAAAACCAATCGGTACGAATATCAAAGTATCGAGATTGGTATCATTAATTGCCACGAGCTCAGCATACCCGTAAAATGACACGCATCCCCAAAATATAACTGAACCATCCCCGAATTAATTCAGAGGCTGTATTATTAATATTAATGCATTGATTATTCCAAATTAACCGAGGAAATGAAAAATGACGACTCATCTACAAAACTTTGTGCCAAAACTCAATTGATCTTTTTATGTATTTTTCCTTAACGAATGCAAGGCGTTTCGATTTATTGGCAGGATTTATGTCAAACATTTGGCGACACGTATTTTAATTTTCAAGCTTTTTAGTCTTCGTGGCACCGTCGCTTTACTTAGTTCTTTTCCAATTAATTCATGCGAGTTTGCTGCTATGACGACAGGATTTAACGATTCTCTTTTATGACTCTCATTAATTTTCAGCTCTCTCTCCCTCTTTCTATTGGACGAATTTCCTCGAGTATGGTGGTGTGGAAATATTTTTGTAAAAAAAAGAATGTGTGTAAATAACTTTGATGCAAAATGCCACAAATGCAAGCAATTGCTTTAATATGAAACGTTGCGTTAAATTTCTTAATTTAGTTGTTGTTGTCTACGCACGTTCCACACATTCCAAATTCCAATTGTTAAACAACAACAAACGAAGCCGCTTTAGGAAAATCTTCAACAAATTGTTGGTTTGTGTAAATACTTTTGACTATGGCTGTGCATTAGGCGAAGAAAGGAGCTAACATGGTGCAATCACATATATGGTAGACCGCAGACTAAAAGTGATTTCCAGGAGACAACAAATGGCGCCCTTTTGTTATGAAATGTCTAAAGTGCGTACCATTAAATATGGCCAGAAGACTCTTCTTAGCATCTGCAAATGGATGGCAGAACAAACTTTTATTCAAATTGTACTTTATTTAGAAAGTTAAATGTTAGTACTGGGTGTCCGTCGGGAAGGTATACTACTTTTTTTTGCCGCCATTTTGGTAAACATCAGTCTTGACAGTTCATATTTGGCAGTCGTCAAGTAGAGACGTGGCAAATTTATTATGGAAAAATATTCGATAAACCAACGTGTTTTAATCGTTAAAACATTTTATCAAAATCAATCATTGATTACTGTGACGATGAGAAAGTTACGTGAAATTTTTGGGAGAAACAACGTGCCAACAAGGCGTACTATTTATCGTGTAGTGAATGATTTCGAAGAAAGAGGAGGAAAGGAGGAGGAGGAGGAGGAAAGAGAAGAGAGTATGTAGCTGATAGGGCCAATCATGGATCACAACATACTGCAAGATCGGCTGAAAACATTACTGCTGCTCAAGAAGGTGTTCAAAACAATCCATCAACCTCCATTCGACGCCGTGCTCAGCAGTTTGGTCTTCAAAGAACAACTTTGGCCACAATTTTGCACAAGGATTGGCATTTGTTTCCATTTAAAATTCAGTTGACACAAGAGCTTCTTCCGCAAGACCATTTACGCCGCCGTACATGTGCCAATAGGATGTTACAGTTCGCACATGGCAACCCCGATTTTCATGAAAAAATCATAATGAGTGACGGGACATATTTTCATTTGAATGGATATGTGAATAAACAGAATAGTCGGTTCTGTGCAATGGAAAACCCTCAAATTATTCATCAACCACCTTTGCATCCCTTAAAAGTGACAGTCTGGTGTGCAATTTTGTCAGGAGGAATCATTGGACCTGACTTCTTTGAAACTGAAAACGGCGTAACGGTAACTGTTAATGGGGAGCGATATAGTGATATGATTGAAAACTTTTTAGTGCCACAATTGCATGATGTGGTCTTGATTTACATGTGGTATCAACAAGACGGTGACACATCACATGCAGCCAGGATTACAACGGAATTACTGCGAGACCTCTTTGCACAACAAGTTATTTCAAGAAATGGTGATGTTGATGGGCCTGATTTGACTGCTCCGGACTTCTTTTTGTGGAAATATCTGAAAAGCAAGGTTTATGCAAACAAACCAGAAACGCTTGATCAACTCAAACAAAATATTCGTGATGAAATTAATGAAATACCGCGTGAAATGTATGAGAATGTAATGAAAAATGTGCTCAAAAGGGCTCGCATTTGTGAGACTAACAGAGGCGGATATTTATGTGATAATTGTATTTCATACATAATTGCCGACATTAAATAATACATTTCTCCATATAAGATCCATTCTCTTCCATTTAATCATAAAGTACATATATAAACAAACAACGTAGTATACCTTCCCGACGGACACCCTTTATATTATAGAAGAGAGTTACAGATATCGGTAATTGAAATTGATCTCTACAAATCTGAAATGTTCTATTTCTAGAGCAAGATACGATTGTGTTGTGTGTTAGTATCCTTAATAGTAAAATTGAGTACAATCATAAAGCTTGTCCTTTGTTATTAAATTTAATAACCAAAAAGTGCCTAGTATTGCGATGTGTTTCTGGCAATTTCAATATTGCTTAATGCATACCTGGAAATATTGCGTTTGTGAATTTATTTGTGCCGTTTGCATGCTCGTATTTCATGTGATGCGATGTCCACTGTTTTATTGCCAGATGTGGCCTTTCAAAGCGGTATTTTAAACTTACCCGTATTATGTATGGGTTAAATATCCAGTAAAACATAATGTATATATACGAGTATATATGTATAATTTCCTTTTATCATTTACTTTATTGAATAAAATTTCGTTAATAATAATAATTATCAGGAGATTTTAACAGTATAAATATATTACACTTAAAAATATGTAACACTAAGTATGTATAGGTATGGTACTTATTTGCTATTATATATGCGTATGCATTTATGTATATATAAATATATATATGTATATATATGTATATATATGTATATATATGTACATATATGTATATATATGTATATATATATATATATATATATATCTTACTATGTATATATCGAAGTTTCTCAGTTTAACTGAAGAGCCAAATGAATCATTTAAAATGTTCCAACATACTACTATTGAAATATATCGCATTTTGGTCGAACATATTGAATTCATAACCACTTAACAATTTGGTTAATTCATTTCTCATCTCTTATTTACCTAAACAGCTTAAGGCCATCAAATCTTGAGAGTTTCTGTCAATTTACTTAAGTACATTTGTGGTTACAAGTAGGTATATTACGCTAAATATCATACATATTGACCCAATTATGTACATGTTCTTCTTTTACTGGTTGCACAATAGTGATTCTCTCGTAAACATTTTCAAAATCCTAAATTAACAATTAATTTGTAATTAATTCTACTTGTTAAAAGTAAGATAATGATTTACAGTTTAATGTAAATGAATTGAAATGTGAGGTGGGCCGTTGGCGCCTCCTGCAAAAGTTTAGTTTAATTTAAAATTTGAAAGTTATGATGAGTTTTAAACTTAACCTAATTTAATTTGTGTTGTATTTAGTAAAATATTGTCGTTAATAATCTTATTCATATAATACAATTAAACACAAAGTAAATAAACCTTGAACCTTATGTGTTATTTCATATTTGGTGAAATCAACAACCATTTTCGAAAATTATCTTGTTGTTGCATATTTTGTTTTACAATATTTATCATTAAATTTAAACAATTTTGCGTTCTTTAACACAGCCTTAGACTTGTCTTATAGTTAAAACTAGAGGAAATTTTAAATTCAATGATGGACAGTGGTTTCCTTAGGTATTGCATAATTAGTTTTAAATCTTTTGTAACCGAATCTATTTTCGTGCTCTTTCTCAACAAACACAAACATAAAAATTACTCTGGCATCAAGACACAAAGGTGGACAGTTACATTCATGTGTAAGGACGAAACGGTTTTTTATTTTGGTGTACATGTAAGTGTCTTATTCACATATTTCCTCTCAGTCAATAACGTGCGAAAAGCGTTTTGTTCTAGCAATGAGCAACAATTCCAGCAAAATGAGCAACATAAGTACGAGTATACACTGTTCACATGGGATGAACATCTGCATGTGTTTGAAATTGGAGGTAACAGTTGGAGCGACAGTTTAGTTGAAGGTGTAGTTTTTAGAACCTGAAGAGACAAATCGAAAAAATGTGCATATTGCTATGTTAGACATAAGAAAAAAAAATATAATATTAAAAAAAAAAAACAAAATTTCTTGGGGATATGGCGAAAGCTTTTCACATTCAAACATCCTACATGCATTCTATTTTCGGACAGTATAAAGAATCGTAGGCGGCTTTTAAAGAGATGCTCAGGCTATAAATTGCATCCCTATCGATTATTTCCAAATGTGGAGAAATGTTTGGAATTTGAGTATGTTGAAAAAGCTGTTGAATCGGTAAATAGTAGAGGGTAGGGAGGCTGTATTAAAAGAACAAAATGAAGCAATCAAGGAACTAATGCTGTACTAACATAATACAGGGTGGCGCAATAAAACGTGCATATTGCATCATCTTTTTTTGCGGGGTAGAAAAGGCGCGGGCGCTGGGCGCCTACATCGTTGGGTTGGCGGGCTCATGGAGTTTTAGTCGCTATGAATCACTTCGACGGGAAGCGTCGCGCATGTTGCGTGCGCGCATTTTACGAGAACTCTCCTTCATATATTGCTACTAGGCGACTATATTGTACTGAATATGGACTACGGCGAATTAGTGAAGCTCCGAGTGCTAATTTAATTAAAATGTGAGTTAAGCGTTTTGAAGAGACCGGTTCAACATTTAAACCACAAGCAAATGGTCGCCCAAAAACATCCAGGACCGAAGACAATGTTGAGAGAGTTATGGAGTCAGTACGAGGAAATCCACAAATATCGACTCGCAAGAGATCGTCTATCTTACAATTATCGCGACGATCTTAAACTGCATCCATATAAGCCGCAATTAACACAAGAATTGAAAGAGTCTGACTTCATAGCAAGGCTCGCATTTGCTAATGAAATGCTTAATCGATTTTCCAATTTTGACAATATCCTTTTCTCTGACGAGGCTCATTTCCTTATGAATGGGTTCGTAAACCGTCAAAGTTGTCGTTACTGGAACAGTGAAAATCCCAAAATCAAACACCAGAAACCATTGCATAGTCCTAAAGTGACAGTATGGGCAGCAATCTCTGGCAGGGGAATAATTGGTCCTTTTTTCTTTGAAAATGCGCGGGGCCAAAACGTCACGGTTAATACGGAACGCTATGTTGAGATGTTGGACGGATTTTTGGCTCCAGAAATTGAAAGTGCAAGAATAGTGAATTCCAGAACTTGGTTCCAACAAGATGGAGCTACCTGTCACACATCAAATGACTCCATGACGGTGGTGAAGCAGATGTTCCCTGGCAGACTGATTTCGAAAAGAGGTGATATCCCATGGCCTCCACGTAGTCTAGACTTGACGCCTCTTGACTTTTTTTTGTGGGGATACCTCAAACACAAAGTCTACAGTAATAATCCAAGAAACATCGCTCAGCTCAAGGAGAATATCCGTGGTGTAATGGCAGCCATTACACCAGTATTACTGAAGAAAGTTTTCAATAATTTTCGTTTGCGCTTATAGGAGTGCCGTCGTAGAGAGGGTCACCAGTTAGATGATGTTATTTTTAAAAAATAAACTCCATTTATTACTCTACAATGTCTTAGATTTATTTTAACCATACCTTTTGTATTTATTTTTTAACGTATTTTTTAAATATGCACGTTCTATTGCGCCACCCTGTATATGATTATTACAAGCAAATTGTGTGGAAGCCCAAATTTGATTGGACCATACCAGCGTGGGAAGATCATGATTATAAAGCTGTATTCGACTAATCGACAAAACTATTTGAATCTGGTATCTGTGCAGAACTAAAACACGCTTGCACCAATAAGAAGCCTTCAGTGAAGACAGACTGACAGACAAACATTTGATACAAAAAGCTGCCCCAGAGAATGGAATATCTTTTCAATATCATAACGAAGGTGATGAGAAGGAATATTGAAGAGAATACAACTGATGCCGTCCACACATACATATATAAAATTATAGCGTTGCCCATTGACAGATAAAAGAGCAAAATTAAGCAGAATCAAGGAAGTTGTTATAGTCGATTAGACTAAATTATTTAAATTGACTAAATACTGCTTGATTTGAGTACGCGTGAAAATAATACGTACTTGTAATAACTACGCAAATTTCCTTGAAAAAATTTCTTACTTATTTTCACTACGGAGGCCCTTAGCGTCATGTAGTTTCAATTTTATTCAATTTGAGATCGTTTTGACTCAAAATTAGTTCACTTTTTTTTGAGTGTAATTTACAAAATTCGTAGTTTTGAAGGAAAAAATTAGGAAGAAGCGAGAAAAAAATGGTAATGGCGAAATTAGGTATGGTTTTTCATCTATAAGCCAAGTTGCGCTAAGAGAAGGGATTCATACTTTGATGTGTCAAAGGTAAAATAGGGCAAAACAGACGAAAAAAAAGGGACAAACATGTCACCATCGCTGACAACAATGGGCCGAATCTAAAGTCATTAAAGGTACGATTTATATTATAATACTTCTTCAACTTAGTTGTGGGAGCAGAAGACATTTTTCGATGTTCTTGATTTTGGGGAATAAAGCAGCAAAGAAAGAAGAAGAGAAGAAGAAAGCAAAGAAAGGGGCAGAACAAAATAATTAAGCAATAATTAGTAAAACAAGAATTAAATAAAATATACATGGAACCATTCTCCAGATAAACCTCAGAAAATGAATGCATAAAGGCGTGCAATGAGAATGATTCTTTGTAAATTTTGAAATTTAAAATATTTGATAATCAAACGGGCGAAAATGTATCATTACAGAAAAGTATCATTAAAACGATTAGATGACCGAAATTAGATTCACGAGATTTGGTGAACATTTTTCCCAGTTGGATAATAAATAATTGCCAATGCAATTACATTTTTATTGCAACAGAATAATGAAAGCTACACGCAGTTAGCGTAATCCATAATAGAAACAAAGTAAAAAAGTAAACTGCAAATTTAATACCAATGTTTTCAAATCACTGTCCATCATCTTACTGGAGAATTCATGCTATCCTGTAGAACCATGTCCAACGCGTTTGTACAATAGTCTATGCTAAAAAATATCCAAATTAATTTCTTATATACTCGCATTTTGCAGTCGAATATTAGCCCAAATATTTTCAATTTCAATTTTCTTGTACATCTTTGCTGAGGTATTATACGGGTAAAAAGAAATCACTGACATCGTGCCGACCTTGCGAGGTATTCGTGGTCACAGATTGCGTAAAACATATTATCGAAAAAATCTTGTATGTTATCGGAGCCTACAAAATAGTCCTTTAAATTCTGGACAAAATTTATGCTATTATATTTTTAGCTTAAACAAACGCTTTCATCGCACAATGCGAAGAGGGTTTAAGACCAAAATAATATTAATTTAAACATGAAAAAAGATATTTAATTTTTTTTTGAATTTGAACTGCCTGTATATGAACTGCTTATTGTTAATTTTATTATTAATTTTATTTTGGAACTAAATTGTAAATAAAGTTGAGTAAACCTTGAACGTTTTGAACTAATTGAAAATAATACAATTTTCAATTGGATTGTATTCCGAAAATGTGAAAAAATCAATTTTGAAGGTATGTTCCGGAACACTCTATAACGTGAGATATATCCCATTCGAGAATAAAATTAGTAGATTTAATTACGTTGTAACTTAATATGTATTTTATATTTATTCTCAAAAGAAATTCAATTAATGCAAATAATAATCTCTCTAATTATAACGAAAATCTATTCTGACTCTGCAAACCTAAAGCTGTTATTCATAACAATTTTTGAAAATATTTAAAAAAACTTAAATCTAAAATTTTTTCTATTTCTTAAATAATTACCAAATTCTGGTACTTTATGGAAGTTTTTCGAAATTAAAAAATGACACCATATAAGAATTTTTTTCAAACAATCTGAGTTTACCCATCATAATTTATGAACCTAATCTATTCCAGAGTTAAAACCCGTTAAATTAATATTTTCTGATCGGTCCAGAAATTGTGAGCATTAAAATTAGAATTAATTGTTATTTAAAAATATACAAGTATTTAAAATTTCAGATGGATTCATATTTTTAACGCTTGAGCGGAAATGAAAATCAAACCCTCGGCCGGCAGGGATTAAAAAAACGGATTGGAAACAAGGCTATCCCGATCAGGCACGATATCGACGTTATAATACCTAAACAAAACATAAAAAAAAATTTCTTACTAAGAACTTTTTTCCCAAAATCCATTTAAATCTAATGTGACTGAGTTTTATAAACTGGCGGACATTAATGAGCATGAATTACGAATTATTCTCGAGTTCCATTACAAATAAAAGTAATTATAAAGATTACTTTATACAGCATCGTCGTATATTGTAAATCATAATTCATGAATTATAACCAGAAGCGTGAGCACTCTTTATATTTTCGCAGTTTCGAAAACTTTAAATGCACCTATACTAATTTACAGAATAGACAAAGCAAGTAATTTCAAATAACATATCATATATTTATATGACGATACAATGATACAACATTGTAAAATGTAATGTGAACTCTCTAAAGGTTTGTAATGTTCCAGACAGCACGAATATCTCTTTTATTTATTTCTGTAAAAAACGTCTTATGAAAGCATAGATTTATAATCTAAATTTGTATTTTTTCGATTTTTGGTTTTCGATAAATAATATCGTACTTTAAGTTCAACTTTAAAAGTCAATGGTGGCGATGGCGTTTACAACCCTGTTTTTTTGTCTTATTGAAAAACGTATCGATGCGTCTTTGTTGCATTTATGTTCTTATTACCAGTCTCCGTTTGTCGTAAGGAACGAAACCCGCAAGTTTCCTTTATACTCCAGACCTCATACACTGGAGACGCTGTCTTCAACGCCACTCATTGATTGCAGTCATATTGCGGTCATATTGTTGGTCAAAATACCATTTCTTTTATGCTTCTCAAGGCCATTCACAGAGCCGCTGCTACACTGCTTTATTGTCGCCACGTCGCCCCGGTGGTTGTCGTAATTTAGAACAACGGACACTCCTCGACCTTCACTGCACACTGCACCACTCCCACTACCGTCGCTGCGACTACCGGTACTACCTATGGAGTTGTCGTTTTGTATAATTTCGGTGGAGTGATTGTGATATGTCCGCTCGGCATTCATATGCATCAGTTGCTGATGTTGCAGAAGGGGGCCTTGAACCAGATTTCGCTGATTGGGGTGGGGACTTTTCATCGATGATGTTTTTCTAATCAGCCCTGGCATATTGGTGCCATTCGCTGCTGTGGGCAGCAGACCCACATTCTCTTTGTACGTACTCCCAGTACTCATACTGCGGTAGAAGCTGGACTGGCGGTAGGTTCTCACCTGTCTGCCATTGCAATCGATTTGCGTCACGGCCGTCAACATGGAAGGGGTCCGCTGGGAATCACCTCTGAAAGTATATCTGGTAATTTTAATTTCACAAAACCAAAAATGAAATGAAAAGCAAACAGGAAACGGCAAATCATAGCAAATAAAGCGAGGGTGCAATTGGCAAAGGGTGGAAATTAAATAGAAATGAAACAACGGCCGTTCTAAGTGAGGAATGTTTGATTCTGGGCTATGTGAACGGAATCAACCAACCTGTTGAGACTGTGGGTGCCATTGTTGTTGTTACTCTTTTTGCTGGTCTTACGCTTCATGGGACAGAGATGGAAGGCGCCATAGATGAGAGGATTCACCAAACTGTTGGACATGCCGAAAAAGAAAATGGCCGATTGCAAGTCTTCTCCAAACTGCAAAAGAAAAGTAAATAGTAAATGCAAATTGGATGCTTCAAATTAATAGCAGTGTTTTTTTTTTTTTTTTTGTTTTATAAAGTAAAGATCCTTGCATTCAAATATGAACCTGAATTGATTATTTTTTTTTTTTCTAATTAACTAATTAAGATGATATTTGTATCAATTGGTTGCTTTTGGTACGATGTAGATGACAAATATAATGACAGAGTTGAATTTGGTAGATGTTTCCACATTCAAGAGCCTTCAAAATCGAAACCGACAAACGTCCATACGGTTTATTGTACGAAACATTAAAGTATAATGTTTTTTTTGGATATATTCATATAATCAAGTTTGACAAAACCGATTTCTGGTTTAGTCTATTACTATTGATCTAAGGCCATTTTTTGCGTTTTTGTTATCCTCTTTACTGGTAATTGTCCTCTCGAAAATTCTAAGAATTGATTCATCCGCGTGTGTCATAATCCAGGATTCTGAACTGTATATGTAGACGGAAAAAGCTAGCGTCTGTTATAGTTCGATTTTCGTTCATCAAGAGAGGGCTTCTTCATCAAATTTTACATTTCATGACATTCAATGACTGTGTAGGCGTAAATTTTCACGCAGCATCACAAAAGATAAGATTCCATTTTAGTCGAAAGAAATAACTTGGTTTTGTCCTCGTTTACCGCCAGAATCACTTTTGTTCATTCCTTCTCAATGTTTGAGAAGGTTGCAGTAACATCGTGCAGAGACAACTGGGCTGGTATAAGAATAAAGTTTCAGTTTCAACATGACTTTTAGGTTTTTCAAGCTTATCGCGTTCCTACTTCAGCTAATTCTACGACATTGTCGGAGAATATTTACTCGTATCTAAAAGTCTAAAATCATATGCTGCTAGGGAAAATCTGCAAAGGCTTCAGATTATTACCCAGTGAATAACAGCCACGGAATATAAATGAGAATAAATTAATTGATAAGTCAAATTAAATGCGTATTTTTTAACACAAATTCGGTATCCAGGTTTTTGGCTTACATTTGTGCACGAAATTAGTATTGAAATGTATAAATTGAGAAAATATTTTGCTTCCAAATAAATACAATATTTGCCATCGCTGGCACGCGTGATTGTATTTCAAACACAGGTGTTTTAAAATATGGCAAAAGTACATATAAATGTATGAAAATATTTTGTGCCCATGTTTATTTTCCAGTTATTAGGATATCAGTCATTCTGCAAAAAATTTGTATATTTTTATTGTATTAAAAGTTTAACCATAACGTAGACAATTGAAAACATGTTTTTTAGGTTTTAAACAATGAGTGTGTTATTTTCGTTCTATATTTGCTAGGTAGATTTTATAGGGTATACTGGGTTTGTCATTCAAGTTGTAATAACCAGAAATAGTCATCTGAGATGCCATAATAGGATTAGATACGGGTATGTTCTTGATCGTCGTAAAAATCTATGTTGATATAAGGATGTCCAACCTTCCGTATGCGTTTCCGTTCAAAATACTATTGAGGTCACTCCACTTAACAATGAAATTTGGCATAAATATGTGTTGTATTCATAGGTAAACTTAGTTCGAATTTAGACAACATTGGGCCAGAAGGGAAACACGGGTCTACACAAGGACTTTATCCTCATCAAGAAAAATCTGAATTCTTCAGCATTTTTTTTCTACTTGCTCATATAATACATTTATATATCTTTACGATGCAACCATAACTACGAGCATGGTTATTGAATGCTTTGAGCATTGTTGTTCCAGATTTTAAAAAATGTGACCGTTATAGAATTTGTCCTAAAGTTTTAACTAGAGGGTGGCGCAAACAATTGTGGTGCAATAAGAAATTCAAATAATTTTTCTTTAATTTTATGAATTTTTTTATTGTATAAAAACCTCAATTTCATCTTGTGTAATTAATTTATTTTGAAGATGATAGATCGAAAATGACCTCTATGCGACACCTGATCAGAAAATTTTTCATTGAGGGATAGCCTCAATTATTTGTTTTAATGGACTGCTTCAACTCAGCGAAAGTCTTTAGTTTCGTTTTGTACACCTTTTGCTTTACATAACCCCAGGAAGAAAAAGTCTGGTGCAGTCAGGTCAGCTTACATTGGGTGTCAGTGGAAAATGGAGTTTTTGGATATTAATTTGTCTATCTGGCTATGTATGCAGTTACTCGATCTTGCTGGAACTAAATACTTTTAAAACTTTAAAAACAACTCCTGTAACATTTTTAAATAACGGTCGCACAATTCGTGCAACACACTGTACTTAGTGAAACTAATGAAAAACAATATCTGATAGTAGTAGATACGAGGTGTGTTAAAAAATAAGGTAAATTTTCGAATTTTGTGGGCTACATATCGTACATTCGACTTTCGATTATTATTTTTTTTACGTTGGTACACTCATCTCGAAGATATGTTGACGGTTTTATCCATATAGCATGTTTAGTTTGTTTGTGAGAGGCATAAATAAGACAAGTTTTTTGCGTGTTCGCCGATTTTTTGCTATCGAAAAAAATGGATCAAAAAAGTTGCATTAAATTTTGCGTACAAAATGGAATTAGGTGTTCAAAAATGCTTGAAATGTTGACAGTGGCATACGGTGAGAGTACTCTGAGTCCAAAAAAATTTTAAAAGTCGTAGAAGCTTTTCACAGAAGGTCAAGAAGATGTGAATGACGACGCTCGCTCTGGACGTTCCAGCACATCAAAAAATTGTTATGGAGAATCGTCAAATCACGATTAGAGAAGTTGCTGAGTATGTCGGCATATTGGTTGGCTCATGCCATACCATCTTTTCGGAAATTTTGGGCATGAAGCTGAAAGCAGCGAAGTTCATTCCAAAATTGCTGAATTTTGACCAAAAACAACGTCGCATGAAAATCGCTCAAGAATTGTTGAATGACGTCAACGATGATCCAGATTTAACGAAATCATGGGTATATGATTGTGACATCGAAACCAAAGCCCAATCGTCCCAATGGAAGAGTCCAGGAGAGCCCAGACCAAAAAAAGCACGCCAAGCTCAATCAAATGTCAAGATTTTGCTCACTGTTTTCTTCGATTACCATAGCTTAGTGCATCAGGAGTTTTTACCACAAAGCCGTACGGTAAATAAGGAGTATTACCTCAAAGTTATGCGCCGTTTACGTGAAGGAATATGAAAAAAACGCCCGGAATTGTGGGGAAAAATTAATGGATTTTGCATCATGATAATGCACCTGCTCACTTATCTTTGCTTGTAAGAGATTATTTGACCAAAAAAAAAAACTCCGTTATTATACCTCAGCCACCGTATTCACCAGATTTGCCCCCTGGGAAATTTTCCTGTTCCCAAGATTGAAGAGACCCAAGAAAAGACGGTGTTTTGTGACGATTGAGGAGATAAAAACCGAACCGAAGTGCATATCGGAACTGCTTCGAGGAACTGTACTATATATGTATATGAGAGGGGCACAACTTTGAAGTAGAAAAAATAGAAATTGATGAATAAATAAATATTTTTTGAAAAAAATGAAAATTCAACTTATTCTTTGAGCACACCTAGTAGATGCTGGAAGGAAGGAACCACACTTATTTATGACATTTGTAAAAGGGGCAATAATTGTAAGCTTGGTTATAACTGAGTAATAAATAGTAACAATACAATTTTCGATAGATGATGTGATGTTGCGAGTATGTAAGAGAAGGAGGCGAATTTGGCACGACCACTTATTTGACAATGAGTCGGTACACCGACAATGGCTTTATGCATCAAATGTGCCAAAAGTGCCAAAATAGTTCTAGAATCTGGCTTAACAGGGGCAAATTTCTTATTAAAAAATTTAGTTTTTTCGATATATTCCAAGACTTTATCGATTGGTAATATGTGGTGAAAGAAATCATTTAAAATATATACACTTTTCAATTTTACCATTCTAAATAGGGGCGTGGCGTGGGCGTGGATATTTAAAGACAAACTATCTGTCGATATTTTACGCGTGAAAAGAGGATGTTATTGCTACAACCACCTGTCTTGCAACGAAATGGTACATCTTCCATTACACTGTGGATTGCATTCAGTTGTGGCGGCCATAAACCAAAAATACTTAAATATTTTCGCATAGCATAGATGGAGCGTGTAAAAGATTTGCATGGTTTGCCTTATTTTCCAAAACAAAACACTATTAATTTTTATAATTTTGATTTGCATTAAGCTGCCGAGATTTATTGAGGAAGGATTATTTTCAATAAATATGGGGAATTCGCAGAGATATATCGCACAGAAAAGCTACACTGTAAAATAGTTATGCAATACTTAGAATACCCAAAGATTTCTTTAAGCTTTTTTTATGTATTTGGCATGCTAGCTTAAGACATGCTGGCTTATCTGAGCATACTTTTAGTCCAGAATAAGGAGAAATTGGCGATTGCAAAATTTTACATATGCGTTTATTCACATAAAAAAACGTGCAAACAATTTGATAATTCGCTATGAAAAAAGGGGAAAAAATAGCTCTGAATTTGGTTTGAAAATATACTGAAAATAATTATACCTAATCCATTCAATACTAGTAAATTTTACTTGAAACGATTAAGTGAATTTTAAATTGACCAAATTTTACTGGATTTGAGTATGCGTGAAAATAGTACTTACTTCAAATAAGTACGCAAACTTTCTTGAGTCATTTTCTTACTTATTTCGCGTTAGGTGTGATATGGAGATCAATTTCAGTCTCTAGTATCTGAAGCGGGCACAAAATCCCCAAGGGCTTCAGTGTTATCCATGTATGCAGCAACATAGTCTTTCATCTAGGCTCTAAAATTTGAAAGCCATATCAGGCAGGTAGCTCCTAAAATTACATTCTTGCTACGCAAGTTATATAACATAAATGTGTCTCTTCCGCTAAAAATACGGAAACATATTGCAAAGGCGATGTTGATGCCATACGTTATTTATGGATTAGAAGTTTATTGTGGAACAAGTGGAGGTAGAGTAGAGCGATTAAAAATATACTTTAACCGTATAATTCGTTTTGTGTACAAATTAAAACATTATGATCATGTTACACCATATACTGTTTAGTTTTTGGGATATACGTTTGAAAACTTTATCGACCTTAGAACTATTTTGTTTTTCTACAAAAGTATGAAATTTGGCACTCCCAAATACATAGTTTCCAAATTTGTATTTGGAAGGTCTTCAAGAACCAATATTTTACAACTTCCACTGGCAAGAACGCTAATAATGCAGTGGTCTTTTCGATTTCGTACTATACGATTATGGAATTCAATAATTCCATATGAACACAGAAGATTCTCACTATCATGTTTTGGATTTAGGAAGCTCTTAATGTCTTGCTTGTAGAATTATTATACTTCACTATAAATTGTTGATGCTACACATTCTATATCCTATCTTTCTCCATATTCGTCGTTAATACTGTTAATAATATTATTATAATAATTATTGTTAAAACTTTAAAAAAAAAATTGAATTGTAAAATTTCAAGCATATGTCGCAAAATGTTGGTCTGCGTAATCAATTTGGCCGTATGAGGCTTTGGATTGCGATATGGAAATAAAATAATAATAATAAAATAATTTTTCTTACTGATATCAAAGTCAGGCAGAGATGGTTAGAATCATACTGAAGTCTTTTTATTTCAGTTCAATCTGCAATAACCCTACAGATTTATATAGATATCCTATACCACTGTGGCGAGAAATGCGACATTAAGTTGTCATTTGAACTTTTGCGTTTTACTTTATTCCATCTTTAACCAAATGGTCCGCAAAAAACAGCCAACATCTTCTATTACAAATTCTTGTGCCGGCCATGCCCTTCTCAGAGCCACGTTTATTTATTGCATTAATGTGAATTAAGTTGGCAATTTAATGAACATAACAATAAACGAATTGGTAGAGTAGCACAACAAACAAATGCTAATTTCTTAAGGTATCCTGGCCTCGAAACTAAATTGGATTTCTACCATCTTTCCCACCGCGAAGCACGTACACAGTCAGCTTTATTCTAAGTAATGAGATCGTAAGTAATTAAAATCAACTTTGGGACATGAAGAAGCGATTTGTCTGCCGTCTTTCCTCTGCGTGTAGTACCTTGCCAACGCTTTTTGCTTTACATGCAATTTTCCTTCCTTGAGTAATTGTCTTATTTATTTCGAGTAAGGTGATACTTAGTGCCATATGGAGATTAATTTTAGGCTCCAGTATCTGAAGCGGGCAGGAAGTCCCCAAAGGCTTTAGTGTTGCCTACGAATGCAGCATAGTCTTTCTTTTAGACTCTAGACATGTCTTTATGCATATCCTTTATAATATTTGTGGCTGTCATAAGAATTTGATGTATTCGGTTTCACGATTTTTCTTGGCAATGCCAACGTCAGGCATAGATGGTTAGAACCATGCTGAAATCCTTTTATATCATTCCAATCTACAATAACCCTACAGTTGTATGTAGACAGATATTTCATGCCACTGATGCCAGAAATACGACATTAAGTTGTCATTTAAACTTTTCCTTTTTATTTCATTCCATCTTTAACCATAATGGTCGGCAAAAACAGCCAACATCTTCTTTTGCAAATTCTTGTGTTTATTTATTGCATTAATGTGAATTAAGTTGGCAATATAATGAACATAACAATAAATGAATTGGCAGAGAAGGACGACAAACAAATGTTAATCTGTTAAGGTGTACTGGCCTCGAAACTAAATTGGATTTATACCATCTTTCCCAGCGCGAAGCACGTACACAGTCTGCTTTATTCTAAGTAATGAGACCGTAAATAATTAAAATCAACTTTGGGACATGAAGAAGCGATTTGTCTGCCGTCTTTTCTCTGCGTGTTTAAGCCTTGGCACAACTTTACGCTTTACATGCAATTTTATTGCTGAGAAAAGTTATTTTTATATACATATTTTATTCTCCACCCTATATAATTTTCTGCGGAAGTTTTCTACGGGATAATGCTGGTAATAATATTTATAAATTTAATATTGGCCATACGCTTTACATACATTGGCTTACGGCACAACGAAATCCAACTTTTATAGCCTTTTAACTGCGATAACACAAGTTGCCATTTATGTTGTATGAGTATGTATGTATGTATGTATGTATGCATATAAATGTGTGTGTGTGTGTGTGACTTACTTACCCTTTTGTCGGGATTCCAGAACATAAAAATTAACATCATCACATTATATGGTGTCCAGCATATGAGGAACGCAATTATTATGACCACCGATATGCGCAAGGATTTCATTTTGGCTTTATGTATCAGCCGCTGTCGATTCGTTTGGCCCGATGATTTGTTGGTGTAGGCGGCCAATTTTGAGCCTTGAAACATCTTTTCACTGCCTGCAGGGAAATTAAAATAAAGCAAATAAAAATGGTGAAACTTTGGTTATTACATTTATGTGAAAGAATGTGCATTTACGGCCGCATAAAGAATACAACTAATAGCAAATTTATAAACGGTGTTTATGCAAATCCTGAAATGCGTTTTAATATATGGTCTTATTTTTATTTGTTTCTCTGATGGTATTTTTATTGCGTAATAAAATAATCTACGTCAATAAATGTGTTGAATTACTCAAACTCGTCTGCGTTGTTGGAACCAGGAACTTATGGGAAGAAGCATGATGACAATGTTGTAACCAACAGACAGCACTGAGGAATGAATTAAGAATGGCTACATTAATCGGGCTCAGTAATCTATGGGCTCCAGGATTCGAATGCGATTCCTTGTTTTTTTTCAGCACACCAATTTTTAAATAATTTGCGGTTGAGCAGTTGTTTGCAGCACGAAAAATATGGTAATCAGTAAGGATTTCCGGTAGATTTAATTGCTACATACTTGTTTAGTACATGAGGGATTAGGGTTTTAGAAAGGGAACTAGCTGACCCGGCAAACGTTGTTTTGCCTTCAAAATGTTAATATGGTAAAAAAAATTAATTGCAAAAATCTCATCTCCAACGCCATCTATCACTTCAAATAAAACCTTTTAAACCTTCTGGAATACTCTACCAATAATTTAAGACGAAAATGAGCCAAATCGGTCCAACCTTTCTCGAGCTTTAGCGAGACTAACGCACAGCAATTGATTTTTATATATATAGATTTATTTTGAACACTCTGTGTCAACATAGGGTGAGAAATATTGGGTCGTGGTTTAAAAATATTTTGAGAGATTGAGGAAACAGCAAACGATTTTGATAACGTTTAATGTTTTGGAATCCTTGACGCAAGAAAAAAACGTATAAATTTTCTGTTATGATTTGGGTTTACAAATGTAAATTTATTTCACCGAGAACTCTTTTAGTATAAGAAAAAGAAATTTAAAAAAAATACTGTGTGATGTGAACTTGGTACCATATGGAGATCAAAACGGACACAAATTAAGTAAAATTGATCTACACACGGCGCCAAGCATTTCCTTGCTTGAAATAAGTAAGAAAATTATTCGAGGAAGTTATTTTCGCGTGCAAATTTGAACAATATTTGAAACCAAATGAAGTACGCTCTTTTTTTTTCAAGTGTATGTACAAATTCAGTCAGACTCTTTGAAATATTTCTTTCAAAACTTAAATGTCTTATGGGAGAAAAAAATGTCCAATGGAAGGAATAATAGGGTGCCCCAACAAGAACGCAAGATTTAAATGATGCAGCAATTGAATTGTTTCTCTGGCTTTATGACATGTGGCGCCGTCTTTTTGAAACCACATGCTCTCCACATTCATTTCTTCAATTCTAGGCACGAAAACACTGGTTATCATTTCACGATACCGAACACCATTGACTGTTTGCGCTTGACATGCCTCATTTTCATAAAAAAAGGTCCAATGATTCCTTCAGCCCACAATCCACACCACACAGTGACACTCGAGGATTTTCCTCATCCCAAACGCGGCAATTCTGCCTATTGACGAAGCCATCATGGAAATGGGCCTCGTCACTGGTTTCAGTTCCTGAGTCAATTGAACTTTGTATGCATGAAGATGCAAATCTTTCGTCAAAGTTCGCTGCATAGTGGATTTGGAGACAGCAATTTGCTGAGCTCGGTGTCGAATTGAGATGGATGGAGTTTGAGCGACATCATCACGTACAGCTGCGACATTTTCGGTCGATTGACCTGGTCGAAGGCGCGTTGTTGTCTTTACGTCACTAACAGACCCAGTTTTGGCAAATTCATCCATGAATCTCTTTGCAGTTGACTCTTTTGGATCATTATTGTGACCTCAAATTGATCGCAATTTGTGAACTATAGCCGCAAAACTTTCACCATTTTGGTAAAACAATTTCACAATGATAATGCGTTGTTCATTCGTGTAGCACTCCATTTTTATTAACCTCGTACCTTCTACTAGCAAACAATAACAATTGTTCAAATGTCAAACAATGACAGTTCGAATGGCGCCAAATTTAAATCTTGCGTTCTTGTTTGGACACCCTTTATATAAAAGTGATATTGACTTTCTTAAATATTATTCTTATTATTATTATATTATTATTATTTGTTATCGCGGGATAGAATAATAAACTATCCAAATGTTTGTAAAAGAAAAATAAAAACTCAACTAAAGTTTTGGGTTTTTTGAATCGGGTTTATTGCAGGGGGAAAATTATTTTCGGATTTTGCACTGTTAAACTAGAGAAGTAATTTATCAAGCAACTTGTATTGACGTTTTTTTTTTCATTCTTCGCTATAATTCAGTTTAACAATTTAAACTTACGAACTATAGGGTGTCCGCTCCCCTTGCAGGAAGGTAGACTGGATCACATACAATATTAAATATTAGGTTTCTGTTCAACCTGCGACATTACAGGATGATAAACAGGGTGCAAACAAAACACAGAGCCAGTAATTTGCGCAGTAGCCCATCGAATTTGGCTAACTTTTTACTTTTTGTTATCTGCTTTATGTACGAGGGCGGTCCCAAAACTAGCCCACCTGTCGTATAGTTTGTGCCAGTAGTTTGAAAAGCAAAAAAAATAATTTGGTGAAAAGTGGCAATTTTATAAAACATATGTTTTATGTTTCAAGGTGCCACATTGTTTAGTATTTTTAATTGAGCCATCAAAACAAAAGGATTCCAGTGAATTTATAAAATGGAAAAAATTAGTCACTGTTATGTAATTCAATATTTCCATATGAAAGGTCTCAGTCCAACCAATGTAAAACGTAACTAAATTCTACTTTAGGGGAGTCTGCTTTTTCGTACAGGATAGCAGAGTTTAAACAAGGTCGTACGAACTGCCAAGACAAAAACCCTGGTGGTCGACCAATTGAGGTGTCCACGAAAGGCACGGCTAAGAAAATCCATAAAAAGGTATTGAATCGACGGCTGAAATTGCGTGAAGTAGCTTAAATGATAGGCATTTAAAAAAATGCTATACATCGTATATTGAGCGAAGTTTTGAAGATGAGAAAGCTGTGCGCAAAATGGGTGCCACGCTTGCTCTCAATAGAGCGAAAGCGGCGTCATGAATATGTTTCAGTAAAGTGTTTGGCGATGTTTCATCACAATAAAGCCGAATTTTTTTTCGGTTTATAACCCTGGTTGAGACATGAGTTCACCACTTCACACCTGAGACAAAGGAACAGTCAAAACTGTAGATTAGAATGGGAAAATCATGTGCAAAGTAGTCGAAGACGGTTCCATTTGCAGACAAGGTCATGACGTCTATTTTTGAGAATGCGCATGGTATCATTTTTATTAATTATCTTCAGAAAGGAAAAACCGCCAATGGCGAATATTATGCTAATTTATTGCGGATTTTAGGTGATAAAATTATGGAAAAAAGACAAAGAAGAATGTGTTGTTTTATCAAGACATTGCTCCAGTTCACTCATCCACTGTTGCGATGGCCAAAATTAATGATTTAAGTAGGAATTGCTTTCCTCTTTCGACCTATTTTCTATTTCCAAACTTGGTGGTAAAAGATTTGCCAACCATGAAGAGGTGGAACCTGCGGTTGATGGCTATTTTAAGAAATTTGACCGTTCTTACAACAAACAGGGTATAGAAGTTATTGAATATCGCTGGAAAAAGTGTAACGAGTTAAAAGGAGATTATGTCGGCTAGTTTTGGAACCGCCCTCGTTTCAATGAAAACCTATGAAAGCTGTTATTAGCATAAATGGCGCTAAAAATACTACTACTGTCAAAAATATTGAGAAAAAAAGAAAAATAAAAAGTAGATTCATAAACACTTTTAGTTATTTTCGTCTCTGGAATTATTTTTTTCTTCAAATTTATATCAAGAGGTCGCAAATGAAATTCGTTATTACCGGTTTTTTCTATATTCCTGTAAAAAAAAATTTAATATCCGGCATTCGACTCTCCAATGCGCCTACATCGCAGCGGAATGATATTTTGTATTATAAACTTTACAAGCTGAAGTGATTGCAAATTGTCCTAATTTTGCTCTGAATCCTTCATTAATGTTTATGTGAGTTAATTACCTTAAATATATGAATTATCCTAATTCGGTTTTTCTCTATAAGGCCTTAAGTTGTTATTTAGCTTGAACATTTTTATGATATAAAGCATCGGTCTTTAGCAGCACTATTGTGACTGTACTTAGACTGCTTTCAAGCTTACTACAGTTCATCACATAAGGATAGTGAAATTGACATTATGCGAAATATGCGTGAAAATACCTTTCCAACCCAACTGCCCAAAGTGCATTGTTAAAATAATCTCTGCCTAGTTTGATAGTACGACAAGCAATAGCCGGAAATGTTACTCGTAAAGCCGTCACATCCTTTTTAGTATAAAATTAATTAAACGACTGTCGATTATATATGACATGTACGTGTATGGTTAACACTACACATACTTTCTCATGTCTGTATAACTACCCACGTCTATAAATAAATATATAAAGTTTTTATAAGCGGCAGATACATTCGCATGAAATCACATATCATGAACTTTATATTGCACAACTACTGCGAAAAGACACATTTCCCGGAAGTTAATGGAGATTCAATTACTACGTACATCCAAACAGACTCACACACAAATACCTTTAGTTGCTGTATTAGTATGCTGACTTTATAATCCTATGCACATACACATACTCGTATATTGATTGACGTTTTGTGATGGTGTCTTACTTGTACTTACTTGAAATGGTGCGAAAAGTTGACATGTACGTTCCAAAGAGGATACACAGTGGCAGCAAGAAAGTAAGCACTAGAGTAAATGTGGCATAAAGTTGTTCTTGCCACTCGGCCGTGTAAAACCCATGTGTTACACATTGATAAAATTCCTCAACGAAAGGACCACGCGCCACATGAAATATAAAAAACTGCAAATGAAAGTCATCAAAGAAAAAGTGTAATTAATAAAATTGTGCTATAACAAAGAGAGTATCTGAAATGGAATTGCAATAAAAATGAAACAATTTTCGAAGATAACGAAAAGCGACAGTTACACGGAGAGAAAATGCTATCGAATGTTGGTCACGCATGATAAAATATAAATGAACTATTGGACACAAGGTAAGCTGAATGGATTCTCTTGATGGCCATGGGTATTTGTGGCCAATTTCTGATGTTTTACGGCTAATGTATCTATAAGAATAAGACGTGAAATCGATAAAAATGATAGGTATTTTCAATGTCGTTTACATTTGGGTTAAGATTTTTCTCCAAATTCTTAACAAAATATGATCAAATGTGTTTTTTGACTTATGTCGATTAAATTATGTAAATTAAACCCTTATATTGGGTTTCATATCTTTTATGCAATTGCTCTAAATTCAGTAAAGTTTTGAACACAATCAGCTTTGGGCAAAAAATTAAAGAGCGGATTACTTAAAATTTTGTTCAGTGCCCACTGCTGTCCCTGTGAATCTTCTACTTCTCTGCTAGAAGACCAAATCTTCTACTTCTCTGCTAGATATACATATACAGCTTCGAACAATGAGAGACAATTTTCCAAACTTGATAATCAGCATGATGATTTCATTTTCATTTTCTTGCGCCACACTCTAGATGGTCCATCATTACAACATAATTTTTTTGTTTTGTTATAGAATATGACGTAGTGCCAATAACTAACAGACTTAGAATTCAGCTTTGTAGTGAAGGAGAAACGTTTTTCGATATTTGCTTCAGGAATTAGTGACTTTTTTCGAGCATCTCTTGAAAAGTGTTTGGTCCTCTTTACAGTTTTTTGAATCATTTCGTAGGAAACAACATCGTACTCTTTATGGAGAGTTCTGATTGAAGTTCGAGGGTTTTCGTACACTTTTTCCCATCATTGAACGCTCTATGCGTTTATCAATCTTAGGCTTAGAGCCACCCCCACACTTTGACATCAATTGCTATGAAAGTAAATAGAAAAATTTATTTATTTTGTATTTATGTGTAAACTCATTATTGACAGACTTCTAAATATAGCCAAATCGCCTTGTCATTAAGAAAATGAATAAATACACTCAGGATATTAGAAAAAAAAACAATTGTTTACTATCCGGTGTTGTAATGGACAAAGTAATCTATTTAATGACGATGTAATGTAATGTATGATGACCTGGCGTCGTCTACCTGTTAACGTTGTATGAATCATAAGCTGTATAAGCTTCCCATTGCCAAATGCATTAAAATACGGTAATCATGTTGGCTGATTAAGTTCACTCCAGCAAGCTCTGAACAGAATTGAATTTTGTTGGCTGTTTTTTTTTTTTATTTCAGTTAACTTTTGTTTCATTGTTTCCTTTCAGTTTTAATTTTTAGTGAAATTATTTCATGCGGATTTATTTCTTATACAATTTGGTTGTTATTTCGTTTAGATGTTAATTCATAAAACCTTGAATACATATTTCTATTGACGTATTTTCTTTTACGGATGTCACAATTTGTCGTGTGGAGGCGTTAAGTGTTGTTTATTCTTAACACGCTCATGAAAAATTCTTGCTTGTGAAAAATGTTCTCAGTGTATCATCTCCCATAGTTTTCCATCTTTAAATACCAGGATTTACTGCATAAGATAAAAGGTCAAGTTTTTATTTTGTTGAATGTTTAATTAATGTTTAATTCAGTTTGTCGACTAAAGATGTCTCCTTTTTATTTTTGGAATATGATTATATAAAGAAAATTTGGTAATTTAATGGCTGTTGGCAACGTTTGCTTTCACTTCCTTTGAACAACAAAGACATAATGATGGAAGTTTTTGAATAATTTTTTTGTTACTGTCCTAAAATACATTCAGCGGCAACGCGTTGTTGTTATTTGGAGAATATAATTTATGGCGTTTTAACTTCAGAAATATAGGGCAACAAGAATGACAACGAAATTTTTGACAGCAGAAAACAAAACAAAAACATGTTCACATATTAAACGGTAAACAAAACGAAACATTTGTGTTTACTTTCATTCTTAAACCCCAATTAAAGCTGATAGATATTTGTAGGTTTCTATAATATACTCGTACTCGTACAATACAATATAATAGCTTGCATAGCTGACTGTTTGCTCGTATAAAACATTGGTATGTTCTTTCTGTATTTTAGGTATTTAACCATATATTTATTTAGTAGTAATAAGTAAAACAAGTAACAGACACTCAACAAGTTGTTTTTTGTTTCAATATACTTTTATATTCAGTTATTAATGTTATTCACATAATCGCTTAAACTTATTATCATTATAGTCAGTCGATAAAGAATTCATGCCTCCAAATTGATACGATGATTATCATTGATTTATTTTGATTTGTAATGGATGAGTTTGCCGTCGACTAGTTGACCACAACAGTCCTTCAAATCTCGATCACATTTCATTTTAGGCAACTGAAACTATAAGCTTCAGTTGTCATGGCTGGCTTTGTTCTGATTGAGAAATTATTCATCACCAATGCGGATTTCATACGGTCACAAGTGGTTGGCACTTGAGCTATATTATTAGAAAAAAAAATATGTTTCGGAAAAAAATAATGTAATATTATTAAATTTTGTAAATGATTTGAGGACAGACAAAACCTTGAGTAAAGTGCTTTTGTCTGTCAATGTGCGAAGGTGGAAATAGATATATTTAAATGCTAAGGTTTCCAATTTCTTGAAAGTTATGTCAACGAAGAGAAGTGAACAACTTAAAACATATTTACTTATTTATATGGCGACTAAAACAGAATGAACATGAGTGAATAATGAACATATTATGCGTCAGAAGCAGACAAGAATTTGAAATGATCCGGTATAATAGGATTTTTTTTTCAATTAGTTACACCCAATTTTAATATCATCCCAGAAACCTGAAAGGTAGTTTTGGCCACATTTTCATTGTAGAAAAACTTTAACATTGCAGTGGTTTTGTCCACCTGTATAACGTTATTCAGCTAGAGTGATTGCCTGTATTTTGAAGCATTTGATCAAGTCAATAATTCTTACAACTCCCATACTCTCTGTTTACCATGAAGGGTTCATCTATAATACTTTACGCAGAATTTTTATTTCGAAGTTTCCCAAAACGAATTCGGAGCATAACGTTTTATATCGCAGTTAAAGAAGTTATCGAAATGAATTTCAAATGCAACATTTGGCTGGAAAATTGCAACTAGTCGATGTTAATGAGTTTCATCATTTACATGTGAATTGGTGAAAAATATTGGTAAAAAACAGCAACTGTGGTTTGAAAAGTAAAAACCACGACAAAGCGCAGTTATATTGGCGACAAATTCAATATGTCTGCTCGTAGCATGTGGCCCATACAAACAACGAACTACGATGGAAGCTCTACAAAATACAAAAAGTCCAAAATTCCTGCACAAAAAGAGTTCGCTTAGCAATAGCAAAGGTAGTGAAACACTTGCATATTGGACGTGAGCTTGAAAATTTAGTCTCCTCTAATGAAAATGACAATATGGGAACAAAGAAACGATTGTATTGATAGAGTGCAAATCAAAACATAACTTAGACCAAGGAAATGCCGAAATTGCGATGTGTCTGCTCGTAGCATGGGAAACATTTTAAAAAACCAACTACGATAGAAGCCCTACAAATTGAAAAAGGTCATTATTTAACATCTGTACAAAAAGCAGTTCGCTTAGTAATAGCAAAGGTATTAAAACACTTGCATGTTGGAGGTGAGCTTGAAAATTTGGTGTTCTCTGATGAAAAATTTTGTACGGTTTGACAATATGGGAACAAAGAAACGATTGTATAGATAGAGTGCAAATAAAGACACAATTTAGGCCATGGAAATGCCAACATTTCAATGTGTCTGCTTGTAGCATGGGGCGCATATTAAAAAATCAACTGCGATGGAAGTCGTACAAAATAGAAAAAGAGCATGATTTAACATCTGTACAAAAAGCAGTTCGTTTAGCAATAGCAAAGGTATTAAAACTCTTGCATGTTGGAGGTGAGCTTGAAAATTTGGCCTTCTCCGATGAAAAAATTTGTACGGTTCGACAATATGTGAACAAGAGTGCAAATAAAGACACAATTTAGACCAAGGAAATGCCAAAATTACAATGTGTCTGCTCGCAGCATGGAGCGCATATTAAAAAAACCAACTGCGATGGAAGTCCTACAAAATACAAAAGGTGCAAGATTTAAAATCTGCACAAAAAGCAGTTCGCTTAACAATTCTTCTTTTTCGATGGCGACTGGAATAGCCATCCTTATCTATTATACGCCGTCCGTAGAAAATAATTCCAAGCGCTTTGATCTTCTGCGCTTCTCCTCCAATTCGTCACACTAAGCTTCGATAGTATTTCAAAAGCCTAGTTCTTCCAACGCAGTTTTGATTGCCCCCTTCTAAGCCATTCATCGAGTTCGTCGTCGAAAACTTTCCGTACCGGAGCCTTTTGGGGTCCATCCTCACAACATGACCCAGTCAAAGCAATCACTGTATATTAATGCGTTTGACCACGCCGGCATCGGCATATAGCCCATACAGTTCATCCTTCATGCGACACCGATACTCTTCATTGATGGGTCCACATATTTTTTGGAGTATTTTGCTCTCGAAAACTGCCAGTACTGTTTCATCCGCTTGCGTCATAACCCAGGATTCTGCGTCATATAACAAGACAGGTACAACCAACGTCTGGTACAGTCGTATTTTTGTTTGTCGGGAGGTTTTATCATTGAATCACTTGCTTAGCCTATAGTAACATCTGTTAGCAAGCAATACTTTTCTCTTTATCTCCCTGCTGATATCATACGTTTTGTTTACAAGGGAACCGAGGATAATGAATTCTTCCACCACTTCAAAATTATAGTTGTGAACGTTCACACAGCGTCCCAAACGAGTAGACTCTTTGTTCGTTGAAACCAATAACTTCGTTTTGCCCTCGTTTACCACCAGACAAATTTCGCTGCTTCCTTTTCGATGCTTGAGAAGACTGCAGTAACATCTCTCAGTTTTCGCCCAATAATGTATACATATGTCATCTGCATATGCGAGTAACATATGGCTTTTGTTAAAGATGATACCAGACGTGTTAACTGCAGTTTTCCTTGTAATTATCTGTAAGAAGGCTCCGATTGAAGATTCAAAACCCCATAAGCCGAAACTGAAATATGAAAACACTCCAGATCCATTTGTAATTTTGTTTTGCCAGAGAGTAACAAAACAACTGATACGAAGAATCATCTCTTTTGTAATCATCTCTTATGTTGAAGAGGTCGCACGATAGACTGTAGCCCTGCCTAAATCCTCGTTTGGTGTAAAAAGGCTTGGTTAACAATATCAAGTGCATTAAAACAATTGCATGTTGGTAACGAGCTTGAAAATGCGGTCTTTTCTGATGAAAAATGTTTATTTTGGCAATATGAAAACAAAAGAACGATCGTGAATAGAGTGCAAACCCAAAAACACAATTTAGACCAAGGAAATGCCACAGGATGCACACCACACGTCCTTCATTGAACAGGGCGTATAGGTAAACCAACAGATCGTTCGTAAGCAATTCGATAGGAACCACTGAACGTTTCAACAAGACTCTGTATGTATGGCCCATTTTTTAGGCTAAAGTGTAGCTTATGACGCCTTCCCGGACAGAGCTTATGCTCTTATCCGCGCTAAATGTACGAAAAACGGACACATGTTTTTCTTAAAATTTGAAACATTGTTACGATATCGTATACTGAAATTTTTAAAAACAAAAACCAAAATTGATGAAGATATTGAATTTTTAACTGGTATCATTTGGAATGCCGTCCATTCCATTTTGATGCTTGAGAAGGCTGCAATAACATATCAATATCATCACCATACGCAAACACCATATGACTATTGTTAAAATTGACGTCTACAGCGTTCAAGGCGTTTCTTCATTTTGACCTCCATTAGTATGTTCAAGAGATAGCATGACAGACAATCACCTAAGATTTTGCGTCTCGGTACAATTTGACAAATGCGCATTAATTTTGCAGGGTGCCATTAGCCAAGGCATGAAGTAATTTTTGCGAATCAGGTTGTTGAAACAAATTTGTAGCCACCAAGAATTCGATACATATCTATCTGATATGTGTTTCTGTCAGTTTACCAAGTGTAAGGTGACTTTTAGGAAACGTTCTCGATAGGATAGAAAATGATACGCTTATGTTTCAATCGCTGATCACTCTTTCCTTTGACCAAATCGTATACTCGTACAAATTTGAAAGTATACCAAAAGGGAACTCTTTAAAGTAAGGGACGAATTGTCTGTCCAGCCAGAAGGAATCTTTGTGAAAATAACGGTGGAACAAGAAAATATAATAGTGCAGGTGTAGAAATAGAACCAATTAACCTTTTTTAATTACAAAGATAAAACTGAGGGCGTGGCGGCTAAGTGTGATAGAGTACACAGCGGTTTGGGCACCACCGTTCCAAAATTAATCTTTAACCTTTTTAATTACAAAGATAAAACTGAGGGCGTGGCCGCTAAGTGTGATAGAGTACACAGTGGATTGGGCACCACCGTTCCAAAATTAACTTTTAACCTTTTTTAATTACAAAGGTAAAACTGAGACCGTGGGCGCTAAGTGTGATAGAGTACACAGCGGATTGGACTCCACCGTTCCAAAATGAGTTCAAAATAGTCCGTCAGTATAACTGCTCAACAGTTTAAGCTTATAATTGTCATTTCTGCTTTCATTTTGCTGAAGAAAATCATGCAATTATTGTTTCTGCCCTTTGCCGAAAAATGTGCTTTAATTTACGGTTCTTGAAAATGTGTAACGCTTTGACAGGTTCCATATTCTTTAATATGAAAATGTCGACTACTAAGAGAAGATACATTTTGCATTTTTCCTTTTGATAATTTACGGGGGAAAAGGTAGATCCAAAAATTTGCCCAAACGTCTTTCACTTTTTGTTCTAATTGTTTCTAGGTGGTATATTTAAATAGCAAAATGGCAACTCTTTATGTCCTTTACTGAATCAGGAAGTAATGGTCTTTTGGAGGGCGAGGTTAAGAGTTTCAAATGTGGGACACTAACAAGGTAACACTATCTAAAATATTCAGCTTAAGCGTGCTAGGCCTTGTTTTATAAAAAAACAATGCAAGTACGTATGCTATTTATTAAACTATCGCTATACATTTGTGAGTGTAGTATGGGAGAGACTAAAGCCAGTTTTGTTTGACTTTATTGTAGTTAATAACTGAGTCTTAATACTTAATAATAACTTTCCTGACATCTTGAACATCTTGGAAAAGCCCAGATGAACAACTGGCGTATCCATTATACGAGAGATACCAGAAAGCTTGGCCCAAGTAAGTCAAAATTTAGCTCCTTTCCTACACGTGCCGCAGTCTAACGTTCTATAAAAAGCATGCAGAGTTTATTATCCATTTCAAGGCCGGTAAATTTTTGAGAAATGAAATTGCCTAATCCGAATCTGTCAACGAATATCGTACTGAGCCGCTTAACTTGAAAATGAGAAATTTAGATTCTTATTTTTGAAGAGCACTGCGACATATGGATGTGATTTTACTGTAAGATTTTTTCGCTTTTTTTTTTTTGATTTTCATAACAATTTATGCATAACAATTTATGCGTTTCGATGAAGCATAAAATCTAACTTATTCCCATTTTAATGAAAGCTGGCAAGTTTGTTTTCTAACATTCTGCGAATTCAAGCGAGTCTCCGAAATTCCTATGATCCATCTTCAGCAGTCTAAGAAGGCTCTTTTTGATTTTCCTTATAATACCATGAGCTCTCAACCAATTTTTTAATATTTGGTTATATTTGAGTACATTATTATTGAAGCCAAGCACGGCCGTTTTACATTTTCAAATCTTATGGTATGTTAGGTCTCAAAGCCTATTACGAATTTTAATTTTACTAAAATTGATATTGGTCAATTTGAATATTTCCCATTTGTACACTATTACACTATTATTATTATTCTTTTGTTGTAAAGAGTAATTTTTTAATCGTAGTTTTTTTTAAAAATCGAATAAAACCCTCAAAGCTGCATCATATGTTAAAATTTTTATTGGAATCGATAAATTGGTCTTTGCCATTTAATTTTTAAAGATAATTTCATGTACATGTTGCCCGCGACTCCATCTCAAAATGTCCACTCGGAAATTCAAATTGTTCGTCACTTTTTCGAGCATTTCGGCCTGTATTCCACGAATAACGCGAGTTATGTTATCCTGTAAGGCTTCAACAGTGTTCGGCTTGTCCGCATAGACTAACGACTTGACATAATCCCACAAGAAACAATCAAGAGGCGTTAAATCGCAAGATTTTGGGGGCCAACTCACAGGGCCAAATCGAGAGATAAGCTGCTCACCAAATTCATCCCTCAATATATCCATTGTTTCACGAGCAGTGTGGCATGTTGCACCATCCTGATGAAATTAAGCCAATTGGGCCAACAAAAAAATCGCGTATCATGCCTCGATATCGTTCGCCGTTGACGGTAACGTGTCTCCCACGGTCATCTTTGAAGAAAAGTGGACCGATTATGCCACCAACCCATAAACCACACCAGACTGTCGTTTTTTCGGGATGCATCGGTAATTCATGTATGGCATGTGGCTGTTCATCACTCCAGATGCGACAGTTTTGCTTGTGTAAGGGATACGTAAGCAGCAAGAAATGAGGCCCATCGCCGAATACAATTTTTCGATAAAACAGCGGATTTTCATTGAGCTTTTGTAAGGCTCATTCACCAAAAATTAGACGTTGTGGTAGGTCATTCAGCTTCAATTCTTGCGTGAGTTGAATTTTATAGGCTTTCAAATCCAAATCGATGTGTAAAATTTTTCTTGTGGTTGAGTAACACATGCCCAATCGCTGAGCACGGCGACGAATTGACATTTCACGGTCGTCATTAACACTGGTCGCTACGGCTGCAATATTTTCTTCGGTACGCACTCTACGCATGCGAGTCGATGGTTTTATGTCCAACAAAGTAAATTTGGTGCGAAATTGGAGATAACAGCACGAATTGTTGAGTCAGCAGGTCGATTATGACGACCGTAAAATGGTCGTATCAAACGATGCACATTTGTCACAGAGCACGAATTTTGATAATAAATTTCAACGATTTTCAATCGTTGCTCGTTTGTTACTCTTTCCACGATGAAATGGCAGAGTATACTGTACACTTTTCACTTTGACAGATGACGTTTGGACGCCATTACCAACCAGAGCTGCCAACCTGAAAAAATTAAAACTTCACCCTATATGCTTTTATTGTATTTATGCAGCTGCATTTTTTGTAATTTTGGAGATTTTTATATATCCTTTTTTACATTTTTATCCACTAACAATTACTTATGTCGAAGACTTCTCTATTTTTCGTTTTTTTTTCTAATGTTATACATATTTTTATGTTATATAATTTTTTCACCTTTTTTTCAGATTCGGATACCTTAATGACTTTGGAAAGCTGAATGAAAACAATAACAAAGTAAGCTCTAAAATGTAAGTCAAATCTATTCTTAATGCTTTTTTGATTATGGGTTTGAAAGAATTCTAATGTCATTGTCTGTATACTTAGTGTAGCTCTACGTTTGTAACAATAGAAAGTGTTAAATATACATTTCTTTGGCGGACTGCATTTAGTACTGTAGATTGTAGTACATAATGGAGGTTATTTGAAATTCGTCCCTGTCCATTTGAGACTCTTGATAATACACATGATTCGTTACCAGATGACGCCCGAAAGACAGTATATTATAATGAGAGTCTTTCATTCATTCTTCACACACAAAAACTATAATAGTAATACGTCTAAAAAAAAAAGACAAACCGGAATTATTATATTTAAAAGTGATGTAGGTAAGTATATTTTAGCTCCCCAATGTTTACGCATAACAGCAATTGACTTGAATTGGGGATGACGTTAAAACTGAAACTAGCGATGTTTTTTGTTTATAATTAAATTTGCAGAAATTAATTGTTGAGACCGCAAGCGAAGTCCTGCCAAGTTAAAGCACAGATTGGTTGTAATTTAAAAAAAAAAAAAAACTTAAAATATTTTCTATTCAAATTGTAATCCGAAGTTTTGCACTTTTGAATATGGAGTTACCTTAGACATTTAGCCTGAATTACTAATCTAAAGTAGATTCAACTAAACGAAGAAGAGGAGAGAAGCCGTAGCGGCATATGCTAAACTAAACTAAATACTAAACTTGATTTCATCGTGACTAGAAGTCACATAACCACTCCATCGAGTGGTATTATAATACAAATAAAAAAATAATTATAATAAAAATAATAATAATTAACATTTTTTACCTGTAAGAAACCAATTGCCATACACATATTAATTTTTGTATGTTTACATTAGGTGCGCAACTAAGTTCTCTCTGTGTTTTTTATAAAAATGCAACTTTATTATGAAAACATGTTTACAAATGATTTACCGAAAATATTGCCCATCGCTAGCTAATACTTTTCCCCATCTTCCTGGCAAAGCTCAAATTCCATCACGATAAAACTGTTTATCTTTTGAGGCTATCCTCAAATCTAACCATTCCTTGAAGTCGTCATATGAGTGGAACTGCTGGTCAGCCAGACTGTGTGTCATCGAACGGAACAAGTGATAATTGGACGGCGCAATATCTAAAGAATATAGCGGATGGGATAAGACTTCCCATTTCAGCGTTTCCAGATAGGTTTTAGCGGGCTTGGGCACGTGAAGCCGAGCGTTGTCATGCTGAAGAATCATTTTTTCCTATTGTGGGCATTTCTCGCATAGAGGTCGGCTCAATCCCATTAATTGAAATCAATACCGATCCCCAGTGATGGTTTCGCTTGGTTTCAACAGCTCGTAATAAATAATATCGACCTGGTCCCACTAAATACAGAGCATAACCTTCGCAGCGTGAATATTTGGCCGAGGGAGCCCCTATGACTTTCTTTTCTTTGGATTGCTGTAGTGAATTCATTTTTCATTACCCGTTACAATACGATGAAGAAACCCTCCTTTTTTTTGTCGCTGAAACAGTTGTTCACAGACGAAAAAACAACGCTTAACGCCCCTTGGGTTCAACTCATGAGGAACCAAGTTCCTTGCTTTTGAATCATTCCCAACACATGCTATCGCTTGGAAATGCCTTGGCAGGTAACTCCTAATACTGAAACAAGCTCTACCTGCGATATCGATAATGTTTGTACCAAAAAACCGGTTGTAATCCGCGCCCGGCGCTAGGTGATTGCCGCCTTTTCCTATTCGTGATGAATGATTTTTTTGGTAAAAAAAGCATGTGAAAATCGGCTGTTACAGTTGTTTGCCTATAGACGAAGCCTCTCTAAGAGATAGGCTTAGTGGGACTATCTCCAAAATTTCAACAGGTTATCGAGCAAAACGGTGCATATTTGATCTAATCTGATAATTCTAACTATGCTAAATAAAACCTTCAATGTCGCACAAAAAAAAAAATCAAAATGTTTTAAAAATCTAGATCTTTGAATCATTTTGTTTTGCTAGAAATCTTTAAAAAAATACTTGAAACTATGGAAATTGCGATTCTTTTAAAAAATTATTATTTCCAAATTTTTTTTGAAAATTTTCAAACTTGAATGCTGTGCTTTACTATTAAATATTTTGGAATATAAATTTGGTGGAATATTACGAACACTTAAAAGAGCAAAAGGCCAAAGCTTTATCAAAACATCGCGAATCTAGCAAAATTTCTGCTATGATTTGATACAAATTTACTCTGTAATATAGAGGTGATGTTTGACAGATGTTTGAATTCCATACGTATATTATTTTTTTTAATGCTTTGGTCGTCCTAACTGATTTTATTCGAAATATAAAGGCAATCCAGACATTTAATAACAAGGGCATTCAGCCACAAAGTGGGCAAGTTTTACAAAGAAAGCACTGATATTATTAAATCGTAAATCCATGTTTTTTGTTTGTTGTCACATAGCATGATGTATTTGCACATGAATCCGTTTAAATCCGTTATAAAATTTAATATCGTCCGCTATTTTTTTTTTTTTTTTTTTTTTGGTTTTTAATATCTTGCAAACTCATGTAATGTTTAGTATACAACTGTAACCATACGAGTAGATTGAATTTGAACATAACCACGTTCGAGTACTTCAGGCGGTATTGAATCATTCATGAAAAAGTTACTGACTTGAATACGTTTATTACCACCCAACCCACCCAGCCACAGTCAAATGTATCATATCATACACATTCCTAATCCACACACTGGCGTTTACATTTCGCTAACTTTCGGTCGATATTGTGGTAATCTGTCAAAAGGTTACAGACCAAACCACCCAAAATACATAAAACATTTCGGAGGACATTAACACTTAAAAGGGATCGCTCACATGTATCTGCAATAATCGAATGTCATTGAAAAGGATACATGAACAAGTTTTGGAAAACAGTAATTACGCCAAAAGAAATCTTATAAATTATTTATGAAATGAGAAATGGCTATAAGAATGTCTGCCATAAATAACAACCAGGTGCACCGAAACGATATACGATTAGAAATGTTGTTACTAAAATGTGTAAAGAAATGAACGTTAATACAGAGATATTCATTTAGTGGTTTCAAAGCCGCCGGACTGGCAAGGCTGTCAGCTGTTAAATACCTGTCATCTGAAGTGTTATTTATTTAGTGAAAGGTTTGCCATTTACCTAATATGGATCGTTTAGCAGCCGAAGAACGCTTAAAAACAGTTAAAACTTACTGCAAAAGTGGTGATTCAAACGTGGACTTTCAATCGGACGAATTTTAAATTATTTATGAAATAAGAAATGGCTATAAGAATGTCTGTCATAAATAACAACCACGTGCACCGAAACGATATACGATTAGAAATGTTGTTGCTAAAATGTGTAAAGAAATGAACGTTAATACAGAGATATTCATTTAGTGGTTTCAAAGCCGCCGGACTGGCAAGGCTGTCAGCTGTTAAATACCTGTCATCTGAAGTGTTATTTATTTATAACATATAATTTGGATCGTTTAACATCCGAGGAACGCTTAAAAATAGTTAAAACTTACTAAAAAGTGGTGAATCAAACGTGAGCTTTCAATCGAACAAATTTTTCTCTTACCGATAAAGTTAATTTTTACGTGGTGGTTACGTTAAGAACCAAAATTGTCGCATATGGGGCTTTGAGAAGCCAGAAGTAATTGGGGAAAAGCCAGTACATTCGGAAAAAGTGACTGCTTGGTACGCATTATGGTCTGGAGGTGATGTCATTGGGTCGTATTTTTTTCCAAAACTACTTCAAAAGGTTCCACTGCTGCAACCAATGTGAGGGCGTTCGTTTAAATGACATTTTATTTCATATATAATGACAAAGTCCAAGCGTTATAATTAAATAATGGTTTCATCGAAATTATAGCTTTATGTGCGTTTTATTTAAATGTGCTTTTGACACCGAAAAATTGATAACCACGTATTTAGTTAATGATCTGTCAGGGTAATGACTGCCTACCAGCCCCACTTCGTAACTGTAATTGAAATTGATAGAATTCATTCATTCTTCATTCTTATCATAAAATGTAATAGCAATTTGTCGAAGTTAGCTATGCGGTTTTTTTTTTATTGCAACCTTCCGATTCTTTTGTGATTGAATTGTTGAATGTAAACATAATCAGTTGTACATTAATTACTATTAACCATTAAACCATGAAAGTGTGAAACGGATATAAACCTAGGAAATCCTTTGCTGAATTTCGCCTATGACAACAGCAAGGAAATGCAGTATTCCACACAGTGGGCTAATTCTGAGATTTTCACTTCAAAAATCTATAACTTTTTTGGTTTCAAAAATACAATTATAAAATTTTACATTATTTTAAATTTTGAGAATATTTGCAGGAATATATCAAAAATGAATGTTATGGCATGAGGGTGGTAGCTTATTAAATTAGAGCTTATTAAATTAGATGTTCTGGTGCCGGTGGAATTTCATTTTCGAGAGAGAGAGGTAGAGTTTCATAAATAAATTGCTTGCTCTGCTGCTAGCAGTAAACTAAATTTGGAAGCGATATTTTACATAATTTGTTTTATTGACGGCACACCGCTCAATCGACTTAAAAAGTTATGAAACATATTTTGTCGAGAGATACTTTAAATTGTACTTTAAACGCTTCCTTATGTAAGCTACACTTTTGGCCGTATCAACTTTCATTCCTTCGGGTGGAGGTCAACATGTTTATTGAATTTTTCCTAGGACAGCGCACTTTTCCCTCTAAGTGACCTACATCTAAATGTCAACTGAAATGCGTTTTTCTACCTATTCTATTGTCTATTGTCTATGTGAGCTTATTGTCCTATATTATTCTTTTGCCATTTTGGTTGTTAGATATTTTTGTTAAATATTCTCATATTACAAAATTTATACAAATAATATGACTATGAATAGGATAACACGAACCATATACTACTGTACTTTGCAAAACCTGGAGCAAATTGCTATGAAATTCAGTGGAAAAAAAACTTATGCGGGCATACTCTCATTCTCTATGAATCGAATATTATCAATTTTCTGAATCAGTTGGCTTGCAGCGTAAACAATACATAAATTTATTATTGTTATCATCGTTTTCTGCTTAATTTGGCCAGCATTTTAATTAAACCAGCCATGAGTGACAAAAAACAGTTTCAATGGATTCAAAACAAAGGATTCAGGATAATGGTAAATATTATGGTTATTTGCAATACATTGTACTCGTAAAATAAAATAAAAACGATAGCGCTACCACATACTTTGATGCATTTTTTCGTAAAGTCCGTGGTATGTTCAATTGTTTTAAAACTATCCAGATGTGCTTGGCAATTATTGTCATATCATACTTGCGTAGGTACAAACTGTAATTTTTGATTTTTTTTTTCAATATAGTACTGTATTATTTGAACTTAGGAAAATAGAATAAGCTGCATAATTGATTAGGAATTGTAAATTTATTATGTAGTGAGCATATTGACTATTAGCATTATAATTGTTTGGAAAATTATTGCTTCCACCAATCTAGGGAAATCAATTAGCGAGCACCTTACTTCCACCTAATTCTTTACCTATATATCGCTGCAGTTTTCTACGCGTGAGAAATTACATGCTATCATGACTGAGTATTTAAATCAGTTAGATTACTTCGCCTTCATAACTGAAGTTGTCACAGATTTTAAGAACAAGCCTGATGCTTTCAAAGTAAAACCCTGCATGGATAGCATTTTCGCGCACTGGAATGTTTTTGGTCACTTTTCCTTTAGTCTAAATCGCTAAATAACAAATATTCCTCACCTAACGTATTTAGCCACATGTTATTTTTTAGGCCTTATTAATTTTTGTATAAACTTAACGATGCGATATTTATAACTTCATTTGTAGGTGTGTTCAAAACCTCCTCTTCCACAATATCGATTTGGGGCTTTCCAGTTATTTATGTTTTCGGGTTGTTTATGTTTGCACATTATAACCACCATTAGATTGGTTAATAATAAATTTGTTAAAAATATACCAAAAAAAATCAAATTTTTCTATAGGTGGATTCTATTCTTATACTAATCAATCAATTTCGTCCATTTGTGAAACTATCGATTTATAACGCCAAGGATGATGTACCGACTTATCGGCATAATATAAACGCACATATTAACCTGCTTTCACCTAAAAATGTTCAGTTCTTTTTTTTTTTTTTTTCTACTGCCAAGCTCACAACTAGGACTGCCTCATAAGAAAATACAGGGTGGCGCAATAGAACGTGCATATTGCATCATCTTATTTTGCGGGGTAGAAAAGGCGCGGGCGGGGGGCGCCTACATCGTTGGGTTGGCGGGCTCATGGAGTTTTAGTCGCTATGAATCACTTCGACGGGAAGCGTCGCGCATTTTACGAGAACTCTCGTTCATATATTGCTACTAGGCGACTATATTGTGCTGAATATGAACTACGGCGAATTGGTGAAGCTGCCAGTGCTAATTTAATTAAAATATGGGTAAAGCGTTTTGAAAAGACCGGTTCAACATTTAAATCACAAGCAAATGGTCGCCCAAGAACATCTAGGACCGAAGACAATGTTGAGAGAGTTATGGAGTCAGTACGAGGAAATCCACAAATGTCGACTCGCAAGAGATTGTCTGTCTTACAATTATCGCGACGAAGTTTGCAACGAATTTTAACATTGGATCTTAAACTGCATCCATATAAGCTGCAACTAACACAATAATATAAAGAGTCCGACTTCATAGCAAGGCTCGCATTTGCTAATGAAATGCTTAATCGATTTTCCAATTTTGACAACATCTTTTTCTCTGACGAGGCTCATTTCCTTATGAATGGGTTCGTAAACCGTCAAAATTGTCGTTACTGCAACAATGAAAATCCCAAAATCAAACACCAGAAACCATTGCATAGTCCTAAAGTGACAGTATGGGCAGCAATCTCTGGCAGAGTAATAATTGGTCCCTTTTTCTTCGAAAATGCGCGGGGCCAAAACGTCACGGTTAATACGGAACGCTATGTTGAGATATTGGACGGATTTTTTGCTCCAGAAATTGAAAGTTCAAGAATAGTGAATTCCAGAACTTGGTTCCAACAAGATGGTGCTACCTGTCACACATCAAATGACTCCATGGCGGTGGTGAAGCAGATGTTCCCTGGCAGACTGATTTCGAAAAGAGGTGATATCCCATGGCCCCCACTTAGTCCAGACTTGACGCCTCTTGACTTTTTTTTTTGTGGGGATACCTCAAACACAAAGTCTACAGTAATAATCCAAGAAACATCGTTCAGCTCAAGGGAAATATCCGTGGTGAAATGATAGCCATTACACCAGTATTACTAAAGGAAGTTTTCAATAATTTTCGTTTGCGCTTAGAGGAGTGCCGTCGTAGAGGGGGTTACCATTTAGATGATGTTATTTTTAAAAAATAAACCCCATTTATTACTCTACATTGCCTTAGATTTATTTTAACCATACCTTTTGTATTTATTTTTTAATCTATTTATCTATATTTAAATATGCACGTTCTATTGCGCCACCCTGTACATACTCTTACGCCCGTATTTTTGTATCAACGGCGATAACAAATTGTTTATAAATAGGAAAAAGCAGTAAAATTGTTTGAGAAAAATTTGGAAACATTTCAGTATATCTACAGGTGGGTCATATTAATTATCTACAGGATTGATTAGGCCCAATTTCGAATTTGACTTGCCTGAGACCATAAGGCATTGTCTAGCTTTTAGCTTAAACAGTTCGGCCTCCATCGTGCTTTCAAAAGCCATGCCAACGGACGGACAGGCTTAAATCGACATAAACTTTTTCGACGATCATTAACACAGAGTGGTGCACCAATTGCGCTACAATAAAAAATTCAAATAATTTTTTTGTTTCATTTATTTTTTTTTTTTGCTGTATAGAATATTCAATTTTATTTTATAGAACTAATTAATTTTCAAGATGATAGATCGTAAATGATCTCCACGCTCAATCACGCATATGCGACATCTGATCGGAAAAATATTTATTGCGGCCTGAAGGATTGAAAACGGGATCGATTCAATTATTGGGAAAAAAATTCCTTCAACATCTTTAAATAGCGGTTCCCATTGACATTGACATTGTGCTTGTAGCCCGATACGTGCGCCACCCTGTACATGCGCTATTAAATAAAGGGTGTCCCAACAAGAACGCAAGATTTAAATTTGAAATAAAACACAGATATTAAAAAAAAATTGTTAAACTTTATTATATCGTAAAGTAGACAGAATGAGGTTATGTATGGAACAACACATCGGGCAGATGGCCGTCGCGGCTTTGCTGGCACACACGTGATCTTTTAATGAAATTTTCAATGACCGTTTTGCATAATTGCTGCGGTATTTCATTAATGCAGCATCCAATTTTAAGACTTGAGTCGTCGTCGGGTTATTCGCGTAAACCATCGACTTCAAAAAACCCCAAAGAAAAAAGTCTAATGGTGTTAAATCGCACTATCTAGGCGGCCAATTCTGGTCTCCAAAACGCGAAATAACACAACCGGGCAGTGACTGATGCAGCAATTGAATTGTTTCTCTGGCTGTATGGCATGTGGTGCCGTCTTGTTGAAATCACATGCCCTCCACAATCATTTCTTCAACTCTGGGCACGAAAAAACTGGTTATCATTTCACGATACCGAACACCATTGACTGTTTGCGCTTGACATGCCTCATTTTCATAAAAAAGGTCCAATGATTCCTCCAGCCCAAAATCCACACCACACAGTGACACGTTGAGGATGCATTTGCTTCTCGTGAATCACTCGAGAATTTTCCTCATCCCAAATGCGACAATTCTGCCTATTGACGAAGCCATCAAGATGGAAATGGGCCTCGTCACTGAAGATGATTTTACCGGCAAAATCAGCATTTTCATGTTGTCTCTCTAATACCCGATTAACGAACTCCGTTCGCTTGGACCATTATCATAAATACTGTTGCATATTTATTTTATGCTTCTTCATGGTGTCCAGATGTAATTCCAGGGTAGCGAATTTAACATAAGGGAAAAGTAAATATCCGAGGCGAGGAAATAGTTAAAATTATTGCCTCCACTAGCTGAGCCAGTCGGCCAATTTGAGGACATCTTTTGTTAAGCAAGTTGTAAGCTATTGATTACTAACAGTCTATTGAGTCGTTTCTACTAAATTTTATGGAAGAATCTTGCTTACCAGTTGCTAAACAAAGTTCTCTTTTATATAAATAATACACGGTTTCAAACGTACCTCCACCGAACAACAACAACACTTTGTTTTTCTTCAAATATGGTATTTTTCCATAATTTCATCACATAAATGCTGCAATAAATTAGCAGAATATTCGTGGTTGATAGTTTTTCCTTTTTGAAAATAATCAAGAAAAATAATTCCATGCGCATTCCAAAAAACAGACGCCATCACCTTGCCTGCAGATGGAACCGTCTTCGCCTTGTATGGACACGATTCTCCCATTCTGGTGCACTGCTTTCACTGTTCCTTTGTCTCAGGTGTGAACCAGTAGATGCATGTCTCATCCATGGTTAAACACCGTCCAACACTCTACTGAGACGTCGTCACGTCTCCGTTTTTGCTCTATTGAAAGCAAGCGCGGCACCCATCTTCCGCACAGCTTTCTCATGTTCAAATCTTCGTTCAATGTACGATGTATAACACTTTTTGAAATGCCTATCATTTTAACTAGTCCATGCATCTTCAGTCGACGATCATGCAATACCATTTTGTGGATTTTCTTAACCGTGCCTGGCATGGACAACTCACTACGGCGTCCGTTTTAGCAGCTCGTACGGCCTTGTTTAAACTCTGCTAAGTCGTAAAAGGGAGGGAGGAGAGAGCAGACTCCCTCAGAGTAGAATCTAGTTCGGCCTTAATATTGGTTGGACTGAGATCTTTTAAATAGAAATATTAAATTACATAACGATGACCAATTTTTTCCATGTTTACAAATTTTGATTTTGATTTTTTTGGCTCAAATAAAAATACTAAACAACGTGGCGCCTTGAAACTTAAAACATATGTTTTATAAGGTTGCCATTTTTCACCAAAATATCTTTTTCCTACTGGCACCATCTATACGTCATGTCGGCTGGCTTTGGGTGACAGCCTAGTTTTATGACAGATTACTGATAAATTCAACCTAAATTTTTTTGGATTCAAATTTTTAGCTCATTTTATTGTGCTACCATTTTTACTTTTCCTTTAATTTTTTAAAAAAGTTTATATGAATATGAATGGTAATAAAATTGTCTGTGTGGCTGTTCTTCTCCCGCAAAATAAACACTGAAACAGTGGTCATTCAGTAGAAAGCAGATATTGTTCGAAAAGCTCGAATAAGTTGAAGAATGGGTGGAAAGTTGAAAAAGGGAGCTTAATGCGCACCGACGAAGCTGTCTACTGGCAATGATTAAGATTTATGTTATGCGGGTAATATTTCTTTCGAAATCTCCTTGACCTTTTTTATTTGCTGGCATTAACTGAAAGGATTCTGACCGAAAAGTGCCCTGGCGGATACAGTTGGATTTTTTTTTCGTCGTCTTGTCCTTTCCATAATAATACCCGTTTCTGGGCATTAATTATTTAAAATTTGCATATGAATTAATTGTTTCAAAGCTCTTTGATTGTAATCTAATATTAACCAGTCGTAAAACTTGCGGTTGCTTTCAAAATGTAGCAGAAACGAAGAAATTTAATGCAGATAAAAATGGCTTGTATGCATTTTCAGCGATTTTAAATAACATTTCTTCTTATTCTTATTCTTATTCTTATTCTTATTCTTATTCTTTATCACTGTATTATATGCACCTCTTTATGTTACAAACAGAAACAGAGATGAAAGCAATATAAACTGAAATGTTTTTAATTTAAAATCCATTTTCTTCATTCAATTTATAATCCCTTTCATTCCTTTCATCCCTATAATAGACACAATTACATCCTGACACGAATTTAAGCTGACCTTTGTATTTATGTATATATTTGTATTTATGTATATCTGTATTTATTGTATATAAAACGTTTCTTATGGTTATTAGAAATCTTGTAGTTATTTGTGAGAAAGCATAACGAAAAAAAGAAAATGCTTTATAAATATTTACAAGTAAAAGGCAGTTTCTTAATTTTGCTCTAGTAGGCCGAAATATTTCTTGCCATCTAATACAAAACAAGTGAGGAGGAAAAAAGTTGGACTGGTGTTACACTATAGGTGGCCATGATCGACCATAGAATTATCTACGACATTGTTATTTAGAATTCTTTGGACCATTTGCATGTAACGCAAGCTGAGCAAATGTATCTGATTCGAACTGTATCATTAGTATGTACATATGTATGCACATGTACTAAATCGAAACATTAATTATTCCCTGAAAGCTGAACAATGTTATAAATAATTTACTGCGAATTACGGGAGCAGTCAATATCTGTGGTTCTCGATGCTGATTACTTTTACGAAATTAGGATTGTTTCCAAGAAAAGAATTAAATTATTATTTTGGCAGTTGAATTACATTTCAATTTAATGAAAGTTTTCTTAGGCTTTTAGATTTGATTAGGAATCTAGAAATTGGCAAACGAAAATAACAATTACTGTAACAATTTCGGATAATAATAAAAAAAAAACAAGAACGATATAAAAAGAAAAACACACAAATGTGATTATACAACAGTTCTACGTAGTATAAACAAAAACATAAAATGACAAAATCACAATTTAATTTGATTGTCATTCATATATTACAAATGCATGAGTATTCAATTGAATAGGATATAGGATGAGCTGTGTTATTTTTCATCAGAGTTGATAGACCGGTATTATATTTATATACAAGTCGTTATGAAGTATTATTTATTATATGATATGCAAAATATGATAACATTTCGATATAAAAATAAGGCAAGTGAAAGGATAATTCCAAACTGGTTGGGATTTAGCTGCATTTTGCGAAATTAAATGAAGAATTCCCAACACACACATTTTTGATTAAAATCCATTTATTTTCCAATGTTATCGCTTTTTAATGGAATTCTTTTAATCGAAGGGTTGAATCGTTATCAGGTTTAATCAAAAAATCACAAATGTTTGGTTAAAATCAATTAATTTTCCAACATTATCTGTTTTTAAAGGATTTCACCTCATCGAACGGTTCAATTGTTATTCAGTTTAGCTAATAAACCACAAATTTTTGACTAAAATTCATTAATTTCCCAACGTTATCGCCTTTTAGCCGAATTCATTTAATCGAACGGTTCAATTTTTGTTATTTTCCACATAATAAAATTTGCCGAAATCTTCAAAATAGGTATTCATTTTACAGACTCATTTTAGATTGAAATATTTTTCCGTCAAGTCAATTATCCATGCTCAATTCGCACAATTGTGCTATAATAGCTATGCTCTTATCTGGCGATAAGTCATCTAATAGAAAAGAATTTACTTCCTTGTCATTTGTGCTTGTTTTTCTTTTTAAAACAAACATCAGATCTATTCACCAATTCCGAGAAATCACCGGATCCTTCCGCTTTTTTTTTCAAGATAATCAGTGTTAATGATAACATAATCATCTTAAAAACAGTCATCATCACCTTGCTGGCAGACAGACCCATCTTGGCTGCCTTCGGTGCCGATTCTCCTGAATGAATCTAATGTTTGAACAACTTCTTAGTTCCTGCTCGTTCGCCCACAGTTATTGAATGACGCAAACATTTCCGTATATTGCGGTTGAAGATTATCAAAAACTCCTTCCAAATGATTAGACTAATGCGACTAATGACTATGCTGTTGACAAACGCGGCACCCATCTGAAAGTTTACTCATGTCAACAGCTTATATAACGTTAAGATTTGATCAGTTAACACATTTTTTTTGTTTAAGCCTTTTCTTTCGTCTCTTTACTGAATTAGCTAAACAATACTTGGGAAATTTAGATGATGGAAAGGCTAGGCACAGGACAAAGAACCAAAGGTGTTCAATTTTACTTTGAAAGTCAGCATTCGATTATTCAGATCATATCGAAATTTCTTTCATGTTCGAAATGCTCCTAGCGCTCCAACAATTTACCGATTGGTTCAGCGTTTTGGGCAACAAGGGGCTGTCTGTGATATTCCGCGTGCTGGCAGACCTCGTGCAGTTCGAAATGAAGTGACGACCATTGCGCGAGTGCAAGCAAGTATTGAGGAAAACCCCGAAACTGCGGTCTTTGCAACGAATTTTACATATTGCGGGGAATCCTCTAATCAATTTGATACCTCTCTCGTTGTATTTGTGGAATTAAAATGTTGGATTGTATTGTGAATTATCCAATAGCGATGATTTTTAGAAGGACCAATTTCTCAGTTGGTTTCAACCAGAGAACTGAAAATTGAAACACGTAATTTGGATTATATAATTTCATAGTCATGTGAAATTATATGTAATCAAATTGATCGTGCAGAAATTACAAGTGGCGATAAATAAAAGATGAGAATTAGAATTAGTGCCAACTGGAAGGAGGTTTATTCAGGCAACGAGTTGTGCTTACCAGTTGAGATCTGATTTGTAAGTCATTTTTTCTTATTACAAAACTTTCGTCAACAGTTAATTTCATATGTTACTATTCAGAATTCTGTAGCATTTAGTACACATATTTTCACTCAATGGAGTTATGTAACACTTCAGGGGCAAAAATTTGAGTTCATTCACAATAATATTTTTCCAAATGTACATTTTAATGCACAAAAAAAGATTAGTTTTAATATAAATGCAATGGTAAATTCAAATATGTATATAATCTTAAAATTATGGCTAAAATATTGAAGTTTAGACACATATGTTACATCTTTTCCCATATAACATGCAATTGGTTCACGAGTTATAACCAAATGATGCACAAGAACGCATTCAGTAAAGTCGCCCTTAACGTTACTTATGCGCCATTCTATACAAGACATTTTCCACGCGTTTGACGAATGCGGCACCCATCTTAAAGTAGGCTTTTTCATGTCAAAAAATATGCTTTCAACCTCAGAACACTCGCGCATCTCGATCATTCGTTGTCATTACATGCATTTTGTAAACCAGTTGTGGAGTTTTGATCTCTCTTAAACATCCTGATGCACAATTAAATTCGGCCGTTCAGCATCTTATGGTTAATATCGATGCTGCAGACTCCTCATAAACAATTTTTAATTTGGCTTTGATTTAATGTTTTATTTCTTTTTTATTCTAATGGCTACAAAATATTAAGTTTTGTTTGGTTTTGTGAAACCACAACAGTTATTGGTTTCAGTAGCCGCCTTAAAAAAAAAATGTGACTCACATGTCTCAGACTTTGGTAGCAATCAGTTGGCAAGTTTCGGAAAATCAAAGATGCAATAAATTTGAAACAGACGTATCGTTTTGGGAAAGGATAAAGTCGAAGAATACTTGTGTTCCTAACAACATTTTGCTTTTTTTTTTGCGATTATAGCTGACATTAGATCAAATACTTCTTGTTAATCAAATTTACTCGGATCCATTTTGGTCACACCAATTTGACAAATGCACATTATATACCTATAGATAAGGGTTTAAGCAATATTTGTCCTTTATATAATAGTGCTTGCATTGACATCGGCCATATCATTTCTACATGCACTTTCCTTAGCCAGCAGAGATTACCAACATTCACTAATGAAGATCCCATCACTCTCATCGCTAATCCCTCAAATAGAAATATAAAATTAATTTTAGATTTCATCAAAAAATCGAATTTGTACATTAAAATTTAAGTTAGTTAAAAAAACTTTATATTCTAATACTTCTCATCTTGTATTTTAAAATATTACTATTTCAAATGAAGGCCCTGGTAGCCATGGCTAATTTTTTTTAATATAGTTAGCCTTAAGTTTTTTTAAACTTTAAGTTAGCTTTATATAAATAAATAAATAAACTTCTTGTTAAGTAAAGTAGTCCGCCAGGTATGATATTATATTGAATTCATAATAGAGCGCATTGGCTGAGGATCTAATTGGTCCACTTATATACTTTTTGATTTACGTCTCCTTAGTTTGGGAGTACCGCAATTTCCCACATTTTTTCGTCTGCAACGACATGTGGGTGGCGATAGATTGCTGTAGCGTCTTTTTTGGTAGCGTTTTTGGTTCGCAGCTAATTCGATTAGGTCAACACACTTAATGCAAATAACGTATAATGACAAATATGAAAAACGAAAACTGCTTGTTCCAAAAATTGTCACGACTGTTGTTGGATAAAGAGCTGGGAAAAGTAATAATTGATTTACTATATACTATATATAATTGCTCTATTATAAGCATGTAATTGCATTATTGTAAGTACATAATTGCTTTATTAGGTGTGTTTTTCCCATTCATTTGAAATACTCCAATTTCAAAATCATGACGTAGCGTTATTGAGCCATTCAAACGTTTGTTGAAAAATCCTATTTTTATATGGATTTAGGTACATTGACATCGATATGATATGGTTGAATATGGTGCTATGGTTGAATAAAAATAAGCAAAACCTTACATGTGATATTTGTTGGTTAGCAACCAAAGACTCCGTCTTCTCCTTCTGTGGCAAAGAACAGCTGTTGATTCAATTGTGCCGCCATGCGAGACCAAATATTGAAAAAAGACGATCACAACAAAAAAGTTATTCTAATCGAATATTCGCTGTTTATTGAAAATGAATTATTGAATTGAGTTGTTGAAAAATGAATTAAAAACTTATGAAATAAAATATTTTATTCATAACAGTAGAAGGGGCGTAAAAACAGAATGAATGCAAGAAAAAACAAGAATTAAATTTCGGCATTAAGTGCTGGAAAAAGTTGATATTAACTGTATTGAAAATAAAAACGCTGTTATTAGCCATTTATGTGGCCACCAAATGCAACTATTAAGAGTTAGTGAGGTGTAATAAAAACGCTTAATAATGATGTTGACTTGAAAAAAACCTCTAGTGTCAATAAACAATGCAAAAAAAAAAAACAAAAAATACGTATAAATAAAAAATAACCGGCAAGAATGGAAATGAATTAGCAAAAATAGGAAATATTTATTTAACACACATCAAGCTTTTCTTTTTTTGATAAATTATTCACACTTCACACGATAACTTTATGCATTATATATTTAATATATAACATTAAACAATTTATTAAAACTCTTCAATGAATACATAAAGGGTGTCCCAGCAAGAACACAAGATTTAAATTTGGTGCAATTCGAACTGTCATTATTTGACATTTAAACAATTGTTATTGTTTGCTAGTAGAGGGTACGAGGTTAGTAGAAATGGAGCGCTACACGAATGGACAACGCATTCTCATTGTGGAATTGTTTTACCAAAATGGTGAAAGTTTTGCGGCTACATTTCGCAAATTGCGATCAATTTGGGGTTACAATAATGCTCCAAAAGAGCCAACTGTAAAGAGATTAAAGGATTATACAAACAACAACTTCTGCTCTATGTTCATAAATCAATAAATGGAATTGGAGTCTTTACAATATCCTTTCACAGAAACATATCATATACCCAAAGATCAACCCGTCAAGCAATGCATTTAAATGTTGTGTTTTGTCGGTTAGAGTTGACCAAGCAACGTGTTACATTTGCTGGACCATTTGAATATAATCAATTGCCAGTATACTTGAAGGAAACTTCACTTTTATCAGCTTTTATAACCCAATTAAAAAAATATTTGATAGATAATTTGGAAATGCTTCTAACATAATTTTTTTTTAATCTCTCCTATTATTAAATATTTTAATGTTAATATTTGTTGTTGGTATTATATGAATGGTTTTAGTTGCCTATTAGCCTCTATAAAGCCAATCTGGCGCTGAGGCAATATTATAAAAAATTGTAGTTACCTTATTAAACTGTTATAAACAATTTATTGAAAAAAAAAAGAAAAAAGATCAATGAATAAATTTGCCAAAAATGGGTCTGTTAGTGATGTAAAGACAACAACGCGCCTTCGACCAGGTCGATTGACCGAAAATGTCGCAGCTGTACGTGATGATGTCGCTCAAAGTCCATCCACCTCAATTCGACACCGAGCTCAGAAAATTGGTGTCTCCAAATCCACTATGCAGCGAATTTTGACGAAAGATTTGCATCTTCATGCATATAAAGTTCAATTGACTCAGGAACTGAAGCCAGCTGACCATGGACAGCGAAGGGAGTTCGTTAATTTTGTATTGGAGAGACAACATGAAAATGCTGATTTTGCCGATAAAATCATCTTCAATGACGAGACCCATTTCCATCTTGATGGCTTCGTCAATAGGCAGAATTGTCGCATTTGGAGTGAGGAAAATCCTCGAGTGACTCACGAGAAGCAAATGCATCCTCAACTTGTCATTGTGTGGTGTGGATTTTGGGCTGGTGGAATCATTGGATCTTTTTTTATGAAAATGATGCATGTCAAGCGCAAACAGTCAATGGTGTTCAATATCGTGAAATGATAACCAGTTTTTTTGTGCCTAAAATTGAAAAAAAAAAAATAATGAATGTGGAGGGCATGTGGTTTCAACAAGACGGCACCACATGTCATACAGCCAGAAAAACAATTCAATTGCTGCATCAGTCATTTAAATCTAGCGTTCTGGTTGGGACACCCTTTAGTTGCACTTGTGTTTTATGTATGCCCCAAGGCCAAAAAATTTCCAATTAAAGTGAGGCTTTCGATTAATATACAAGAGCCGTACGACATTAGCGAAACGCTATTAAGTACACAACTAAGTTTCCACTGTTTGGCAATAGATGGCGCCAACTGTAAGTGCTAGTCGATTCTGCCCTAATCTAAACGTCATGAGCCAAGCTTAGGCATATGGTAAACATACCGCCTCGACACAATAGGGATTTTCTTTTGACGTCATATTCTTTTGGTTGTGGTTGTGGTTTTGAATATGTATGATTTTGTGCTAAATAATCGTCATATGCTGGAAATAATGATTTTCTTCTTTCAATCGAAAAAAAATGGCGGCTGAAGCTCATCGAGAGTTTCAAAACGATTTCGGAGATGCTACTTTAAGTGAAACAACATATCGAGATTGGTTTCGTCGCTTTAAAAACGGTGATTTTGATGTTGACAACCGTTCGCGTGAGGGAAGACGAAAACTCTTCAGAGACACTGAATTGACGACATTGCTTGATGGGGATCCGTGTCAAACGCAGGTAGAGCCTGTTTCAGTATTAGGAGTTACCCGCCAAGCCATTTCCAAGCGATTGCATGCATTGGGAATGATTCAAAAACAAGGAACTTGGGTTCCTCATGAGTTGGAGCCAAGGGACGTTAAGCGTCGTTTTTTGCCTGTGAACAACTGCTTCAGCGACAAAAAAAGGACGGTTTCTTCATCGTATTGTAACGGGTGATGAAAACTGGATTCATTACAGCAATCCAAAGAAAAGAAAGTCATGGTGGCTGCCCGGTCATACTTTTACGCCGTCGCCTCGGCCGAACATTTACGCTGTGAAGACTATGTTCTGTATTTGGTGGGACCAGGTCGGTGTTATTTATTACGAGCTGTTGAAACCAAGCGAAACCATCACTGGGGATCGGCATTGATTTCAATTAATGGGAATGAGCCGACCTCTACGCGAGAAATGCCCATAATACGAAAAAATGATTCTTCAGCATGACAACGCTCGGCCTGACGTGGCCAAGCCCGTTAAAACCTACCCGGAAACTCTGAAATGGGAAGTCTTACTCCATCCGCTATGTTCTCCTGATATTGTGGCGTCCGATTATTACTTGTTCAGTTCGATGGCACACGCTCTGGCTGATCAGCAGTTTCACTCATATCACGACATCAAGTAATGGCTATATTCCTGGATAGACTGAAAGGATGAACAGTTTTACCGTGACGGAATTCGAGCTTTGTCAGAAAGATGGGGCAAAGTAGTAGCCAGCGATGGGCAATACTTGCAATGAATCATTTGTAAACATCTTTTCATAATAAAGTTGCATCTTTATAAACAGCGAGAATTTAGTTGCGCACCTAATACGTTGTAGTCAAAGGCAGTCGGCCTAATCAGTCTAGTAGAAATTAAATGGAATTTTTCAGTAATTATTCAATTTATTCTTTAACTATATCCAGTATATGATGCTAGTTGAAATATATTAGATTTTATTGAAAATGCCTAAAATTCAGAATTTTCCCAGAAAAAATTTAATCTACTTACTTTGACTACATTTTGAAATATTGGCATCGTTCATCATTTTTCCAAAAGTTATACCGCTAGTTCATATTAATAGGAATGACTATATCAATCCACCTCTTTGTCTAACTCTGGGCGTGGTCGTTGGCAAATGTTAAAAATAAAGCAAATCGTTAACGTTTTTTTGGCATTTCTGTGCTTCTGAAGCGTTGCTCAAAAAGTAAACAATAAGTAATAAACTTATGAGAATTTCCAATTCATTACAAAATATGTAAAAGTTTCGAAATAATCGACAAAATTATTTCACTCTTTGAGAAAGATGTTTTAAGAAAAGAACGCGAGACTTAGTCGAAGGGTAAGATATTTTCCGGAAACGACCACAAAAACCCTTTTTTAAGGCGAGAAACATTTTGTATGAGAATTTAAGCGACTATTCGCTTAGCAGTTAATCATATTTTCGCTTAACTTAGCTTATGAACTATTAAGAGCTTTAAAAGAGACTATTTTTCTAGGACGTCGATTTTACGAGAATAAAATGAACAAACAGAAGAACGTGATAAAGCGAAACCAAGGCATAAAGAAACCTTTCGGTAAACTGCTATCATGCTTTAATTTATAGGAAATTATGTGTTCAATTGTTGCTACAAGTATATTTTTCTGAAGCCTAATATAGAAAGTTAAGATTTATTAAAAAAAAAATGTAATCGTAAGATTTATTTTATAAATGTAAAAATGTAAAGATTATGTTAAACCGCAACGTAATGCCAGAGTAAAGGGCCACTTTGCCATCGTTTATGATACTCTGGGCTTCAATCAATAGTATGTAAGTTTTG
>JAHXMU010000565.1:492380-508788 GCA_019455685.1 Philornis downsi
AATAAATATAAATATTATAGATAAAATAAATAATAAATATAAATATTATAAATATAATAAATAATAAATATAAATATTATAATTGAAATAAATAATAAATGTAAATATTATAAATAAAATAAATAATAATAGTAACGAAAAATCAAAACAATAACTTGTGCAGTGAAATTTCCCACTACGAAACGTTCAGTAAAATATGATATAATAAACTTTTAATTACTTGTAGAAAAAAGATGCGTGAAACCTTGGAGAATTCTGCCAATTTCAACTTTCCTTCGCCTTCGGTGATTTTGCTTGGGAATATCGAGCAACTTTGCGAATAAAACAACACACTACATATTTCAGGAAGCTAAAAACTATTGATAATCAGTGTAATCCACATAAATTGCACGACAACCCTAGATTTTTTTTGGTAGGTTATGAGCGGAAATTGTACTTTTATTATCTCGTGTATTTGTGCAATTATATAAATATGAATATATTTTTCAATAAAGTTGAATTTTAAATCATGATTATTTTAATACTTTTCCATATTGTTATTATTATAACAATATCGTGAGTAACATTATTAATTTTTGAAATGGGTTTACTACAAATGATGACTTATAGAAAAAGCTAGATATTTTGGTAGAACAATTTAGTTGAGAAAATATTACAAAAGTTTTAGAAAGTACTGTTCTTCTTGTTATTTAATTCCCTTATCTAATAATAAATGTAGCAGGAAAGGAGGTCATGGAGGGAAAAGGAAAAGTCTGGGGTTCTCCATTTGAAATTTATTTATGATGTACTTTTGTTTATACTTTTATTAAATTCAATTAAATCCCTGTAGCTGTTTGTTCAACATCCTCTGCCATATTACCTGACAGTTCATGGACTTTTTACTAATCACCAGAACATCTTTGAGGTTCAAAAGCCCCCTAGCAAGATGTTCATTAATTCATGTAATTTGTTGAAACGCATTTCTTTTCGTTAAAAATGTAGTGTCTTCTCAGTATATTGTGGGATGGAACATTTTGTATTTTATTTGGTAAAATTATACATTTTATGCCGAAACTCGCCGTTTCATTATAAGTCAAAAGCTTTATTGTGTAAATTTTACGTTATGAATAACAAAAATATTCTGCTGCTTTTAATCGGCATGTCATTAAACGTAAGCATCTGTGTTACTTTGCCCTTTCACTACAGGATCTCACTTCAGCCTTGTGGAACGTTATATTTAATTTGTCCTTTTAGTTATACGACAGTAATTTTGTTGTATTTTTTAATATAATTTTTAAATTTTCCTTACAACATTCCATCATTAAATTAAGTAATCATTAAATTAATATTACGTAGGTGTCAGGCAAAGATTCACAAAGTTTCATCCAAAGGAATTCGGGATGACTGATTTGCAATCCTATTCAAACACCTTCTCCACTCGATGTTATGCTGTTTGTTTCGAAATACCTGATGTGAAATGACGCTCTGCTATAAGTAGCTTGTGCACGATGCATCCTTAAGTTTTACTTATATGCTTAGAGGGATTTGGGGAGGATTTTTCGTTATTTATATATAGTATTTGATAATGAAAACACTACGAAAAAGGATATTACCAAGACCACCTAATGTTGTATAGAGTAATTTTTTAATCGTAGTTTTTTTAAAAATCGAATAAAATACTCAAATTTGCATCATATATTAAAACTTTTTACTGGAATCGATTGGTCTTTGCCATTTAATTTTTAAAGATAATTTCATGCTAATGTTGTCCGCGGCTCCGTCTCAAAATGTCCCTTCGAAAGGTCCAATTGTTCGTTACTTTTTCGAGCATTTCGGCCTGTGTTCCACGAATAACGCGTGTTATGTTATCCTGTAAGGGTTCGATAATGCAACAGCTTGTGCACATAGATTAACGACTTGACATAACCCCACAAGAAATAATCAAGAGGCGTTAAGTGAAAATAGTGAAAATTTAAAAAAAGTGAAAATTTAAAAAAAAGTTTAATTTTTTATTGCCCCAAAAAATTCTTTACGATGTCCTGAATGTAATGATATCTCCAAAATTTAAATTCAACCACTATAAGTGCCCCAAAGTTAATTCGTCATAACCTAACTAACTAACTAACATAATTTTGCATACCTAGACACCTTCTAGGATATTTGTACCTAATACATACATAGATACACAAATACAGATAGATACCGGGATAGATGAGAGACAAGCTATCGAGTTTAGCCCTAAAAATCGAAAAAAACGTAATTTCAACCGAGAAATTTGAATCCCCGCGTCTTTTGTCTCTCCTGAAATATCACGTTTTTCACATTTAAGACCCATTTTCACGGGATCGGATGAACCAAACGACCGAAACATACTCTCAAAATTTCAATAAAATCCGGCCAGTACTTTTTGAGATACTGGGACAAAGGGATCAGTGGTTTCGCCATAAGGATAAACTCGCTACCCACTACCCTTAAATCGCAAGATCTTGGGTGCCAACTCACAGGGCTAAATCGGGAGATAAGCTGCTCACTAAATTCATGCCTTAATATATCCATTGCTTCACGAGCAGTGTGGCATGTTGCACCGTCCTGATGAAACCACATGTCAACCAAGTTCAACTCAGCCAATTGGGGCAGAATTCCTTGTGGTTGAGTAACACATTCCAATCGCTGAGAATGACGACGAATTGACATTTCACAATCGTCATTTCACTGGTCGCTACGGCTGCAATATTTTCTTCGGTACACATTCCACGCACGCGAGTCAATGGTTTTTATGTTCGGAGATAACAGCACAAATTGTTGCTTCAGCAGGTCGATTATGACGACCATAAAATGGTCGTATCAAACGATGGACATTTGTCACAGAGCACGAATTTTGATAATAAATCTTAATGATTTGCAATCGTTACTCATTTGTTGGTCTTTCCATGATGAAATGACAGAATATACTGTACACTTTTCACTTTGACAGATGGCGTTTGAACGCCATTACCAACCAGTGCTGCCAACCTGAAAAACTTAAATCTGAAAAAATCACCCTGTAAAAACCATAATTTACTGCTGTATAGCAGGCGGAAGTCCACGGAATATATTATTGAGGTCAAGTCCATTGACGTAAACGATGGAAAAGCGGTAATATCTGATGCATCCTCCACGCAGACTGGCATGAATTCACGTGAGTGACCGCAACAGGGCGATGACGACGCGAAGGGCGTATTTTATGAGCTTCTGAGAGAACGATTGTCCCAGCCATAACAGAGTTGTTATAAAGGATTATAATGCAAAATTAGGCATTGGGTAGAGCGAAATGTGATAATAAGTGGCACTGAATTTTTATCACAAAAATTTTCATTAAGGAACTTGTCCAGGTTTCGCTCATGTTCCTTTATGACTACCTAAATATTGGCGAATCTAAATCTGACATTATGGTTATGCCGTAGATGCATTCAGGTGGACAAAAGCTTTTATTTGTTTATTGGAAAATAATTAAAATTTTCCAAAACTTATCAGATTTAAATTGAGTTTGTTATATACATAATTCGTTGCATTATATAATTTTGAATAAAGTACAAATGCTGATATGATGTTTAAATTTAATTTTGATGAAATAACGAAAAACGCGACCGGCAGGATAAGTTCGGAGAGGTTGAATTTTATACACCCATTAACATGGACTATATCCCTGGTATATCATGGACGATTTGTCGGAAATGTCTCGTTCTATACATAATACGTCGATTTATATTATTTTTCCAAAAGAAAATCTTAATTTGTCAATAGCCAATTATATTATTAAAAAAAATCGCGATCACAATTAGCGCCATTAAAATGCTTAAGAAGTAAACGAGTTTGGATTGTTCTTTTCACATCTCTGCCATATATTTTGCTTTACTTAGAGAATGAATGGTCAAATTGTTAAGAACTTCATTTTACTTCTAGCTATTCCTCTATAGGAAAATTTCTTCCATCTGAATTGATTTAGCTGCCTGATGTCATCTACTCGTCACCATACGAGTATGTATATGTGGGCATATCAAAAACCCTCTTTTCTTCTTTGCTATATATTGAATTAGCCCGTTGTTGAAATGAAGATTTGTCTTTCTTCATAATTATATAATACGATACGTAGTTGCCGAATAAATGGTAGAATTGCTGAAAAATTTTACAAATTTGCAATTTTGTTCGAAGTTAGTTGAAATTAGTCTTCGATGTGTCTGACGACTACTTCGAGCAGTCGAGTAGTCGACAAGTAAATGCTTCTGAAACTGACGTTCGGCATCATCATTAAACAGTAGGACCCATTTAGTGAATCTGAAGAGAGAAGGCGCGCAAGCTCATTGAATATGAGAAACTCTCCAATATATCATTCATGTGCGCAAGGGAATTTGTTTTTCTATTTTGATTCAATCTTTTTATGGGCTAATTTTCGTCCATTTATCGTAAAGCTACAAAATATTTCTGTTTAAAATTGTAGCCTACCATCTGAATCATGTGGGAATGTATGAACTTGAATGCGAAAGAGACCATTTATAAGCTTCAAACTGTGGGTATCTACCTATAAAAGGTTTACGCGATCTCGCCGCTGACTACCAGGACTTTAAAATTTTTGCTGGAAATTTGAGTGGAAAAATAGGAACGAAAAAACTTTAGGAAAATTTAGCAAAACTTTCAATATTAAATTCAGATTTGTTTCTTTAGCATGGTGATAAGTGGAACCGGATTCCCATAGATATGAACGAGGCGACTTGGTTATCTTTTGATCAAAACACCAGAAGTCACATTGATCGAATGGTAATATATGAAATGAGTTCGTGTCATTAGTCAACAGGATCCGGATCATCATCTAATTGCAACTGAAGTAAGACCGACATTAAGCAGAGCGAAAAACGTGCAGAGAAAGCTAGATACTGCCAATCTGCATATCCTGAAATGGTCACTGTCTACTGCAATAGACTCTGCCAATTTCAGCGCCAAATATTGACGTTCCTTTTAAACTGCAGCTATATATTGGGGATTCGATGGCAACTGTCACCAAGAAACTTGAACTTGGGATGAAAAATCGTGGAAGTACAATGAAGAATGTCGCAATACGTCTGAGGAAAAGAATAATGCATACAGTGCAATTCATATAATGGGAAAATGAATACTTTAGCCCTGAAATGCCGCAGATCTCTTAACGAAATGGCTCAGCATTTCAACATTCCCCTTATGTGTATGCTGAGCCACAGCGACATACCAGGGAACTGCAGAGCAGACGAGCTGGCAAGACTAAAGACAGCCTTGCAGACTCTAGTCGAGTTGGAGTCCGTGGGCATGCCTCTACCCGCTTGCAAGCTCCTACTGCGAGATGGAGCATATTTAGCAGCAAATGGTAGGTGTGCGTCTCTCCGAGGCTGTAATCAATCCAGACAGATGTGGCCTCGCCTATATCTGAAGCGTTCCCACACACTGCTGTCGCTATCAAGACCCGACGTCTCATTATTTGTGTCCGTCATGATGGGATACTGTCTGATTGGAACACATGCAATGAGTGTAGAGACTTCTGCTGAAGGTGTGGGGATGAAGAGGGGGAGGAGTCCATATAACACCTTCTCTGCAATTGCCCCGTTCTGGCGAATAGGCGGGGATCAACACTAGGCTCTTATTTCTTTACGGATCTAGGAGATTTGGAAGATATAGACATTGTCTGCCTTAACAGCTTTTTGGGGCGCTCAGGATGATTCAACGGGGGAAATTAGGATCTAGGGACTGTAGTCTAAGTGGCTCTGTCTATTCAGACTGCCACACTGACCCAACTTAACTTAAGGGCACGAAGAGGTAGCCAGATCGCCTTTTTAATCGCAGGAAATGGTTGTGGAAAGAAATGGAACCCGAAAGTTCTGGAAAAAGGTCAAACAAACTTGTGGCACAGTTTTTCGTTCCTTTAAAATAGAGTTCCGGTCACAGAATGCATCCATTAAGCAGAGAACAATTCTGTGAGTATCTGGATCTTCAGCATAATTCAAGAAATCACACTAACAGCCGATGATGGCATAGATTGTTCAGGGCTGATCCAAAATGAGATTAGAATTCCAGTATCACAGCCTGTAAATCACAAATCTGCAGATGTTAATGTCTGTTCTGGCGCGTATGAGCTGGTGGGGCGGATGAGGTTGCATCAGTTCTTAAATAAAATGTGTTCCAATGAACGCAGGTCCGACGATTCGAAGGAATCTGTGCCCAAATAGGTTATCCCTAGGTAAGTACGCTTCTGTTGGGTGTGACAGGTGAAAGACCAAAATCTATTCAATCCCTCTCAATTGGATCTTATCAAACGCGTTTTAATCTTTGTAATTGACTAGATATTATAAAAGGGAATACTATAATGAACCCAACTCACTAACCCCAGACACTCCCCGTAGGTAGGCTTGAGCAAAATAAATGTTTCCAGCCTTTGATAGTAAGCCTAAAAGCAGACAGTGCTGTTATTCGAGGGAATACAGCCATTGGTTTCATGTGGCTAACAAAACGGTGAATATCACGGACTTAAACCAAGACGACATCAAGGTTTATGAAACAAGAAACATCTGCTTGAGTCAAGTAGCCGAACATTTTATCCTTTGGAGCCCTTAGCGAGTTCGTTTCCCTATGGTGTTTTCTTCATGCCAGATATTCGTATTTAGCATGGCAATATCATCCCCAATAACAGTTCTTGATACCGCTTATAAAGCTAATAAACGATAAATATCATGGACTTAAACCAAAACGACATCAAGGAGTATGTAAGAAGAAGAATCTGCTTGAGTCTAGTAGCCGGACATTTCATCTTTTGGAGCCCTGGGCGAATTCGTTTCTCTACGGTATTCTTCTCCATGCCAGATTTTTATATCTGGAATGGCAACAGCATCCTCAATAACAGTCCTTGATCCGGTATGGTTTTGCACTGCTTTACACAGTTAATTGACTCTGGATAAGAGGTATTACTTTTATACTCATACACAGCTCTTAACTTTTCTCACTGCTCTCAGAACATTTTAATTTAACAATTTTTCACATCATCTTTATCGCCCTCTGGCAGAGTGAATGTTATGCCAAACAAAATAAAAAGAAAAACTACGCAGAAAGAGAGATTAAGGCGAAGTTTTTAAAATGTTCAAATGTTTCAATATTTAATATCGCAATATTTTAACAAACTTCGTTAAGCCCTGTGAATTTGTGGATGTGATAGATTGGAAACAGCAAAGAAAATCGAAATGTAAAAGTGATGGAAATCAACGAAATTGTATCACATTGTACTCGATTTTGTAACAATATATTGTGTATCCTCGTATTGTATTCGAGCATGGTCAGGAGGAACAATATCGGTTTGATTTTGATGGAATGTATTAGAAAAGTTATACTTGCGATGGTTAAACAAAATGGATTTTTGTTATAATAATATCATGCGGTTATTTTGAAGGGGAGATATTACGATAATAATTACTATTATGCTATAAAGCAAAGAATAATAAAGTTCGATCAGTTGCTGAAATGTAAGCCAAATCTGTCGTAAACTCTGCTGATGCATGAGTATCGTGTGTTGGAGCCACGATTTTTTGAGGGGCGGTCACCACGATATGCCAACCACCATTTTGAGCGTGTGGCGAACAACCGACAGTGGTCCTTTGTAGTGAGTTTATAAACACAATTCGTGTAAGCTCATAAATTAAAACGTATTAGCTTCACTCCTCTATACTAATTTATAAGGTTACCCATTTTTCGGTTTCAAAAGTAAAGTTAAATAAAAAACACATAAAGCTATGATTTAGATGAAACTTTTATTTCATTATAAGGCTTCGACATTGTCGTTATGAAATAAAATATCATTTAAATGACCGCCTCTGGATTGATTGCAGTAGTGAATCCTTTTGAGGTTCCTCAAGTGTTATTTTCGGAAGAAGACGACCATAATGTGCACCAAAGAGTTACTTTTTCCGGATGTAATGGCTTTTCAACAATCACTTCTGGTTTATCCGAGCTCCATATGCGACAATTTTCCTTGTTGACATAACCACCGAGAGTGAAATGAGTATTATCGCTGAACAAAATTTTGTTTGATTGAAAGCCCACGTTTGAATCACCACTTTTGTAGTAAGTTTTAACTGTTATTACACGTTCTTCTGTTGTTGAACGATTTATAGCAGGCAAACATTTCGTTATATAAATAACACTTTAAATGACAGATATTTAACAGCTGACAGCCTTGCCATATCGGCGATTTTGAAACCACTCAATGGATAAGCCTATAATATATCAAAAAAGTAAAACGAAATTTGTGCGGTTCATTTATGTAGGTCCATTTTTAAGACGGTTTGTTTGACAGTCGAAAGCGACGTAGAGCGATTGAACTGTTTCGGAAAAAAACCTTAAAAAATAGTACGAAAAAAATTGCCCATACAAGAAATGAAGTCACCTTTAGAAAGTGAAAATTTTTAAGGATTTTTTCAACAACTGTAACAATTATTTTGTAATTCCAGTTTATATACTTTATTAATTGTGGCCGTAGTTGTTAAAAAATACTTAGAAAAACATTTTTACGAAAAAACGGGCTAATTCGACATATTAGATATGAGAAGACGCCACTTCTGACTCATCATCTGGTCTGAAGGTTAGTCAAAGTATCTTCTCCGGTCCGCATGTATTACAAATAGGACATATTGTCCATACGAGGATTGGATCCACCTTTACAATGATAGACATTTTTAGAACAATCTCTTCATAAACTGAAAACGACATGTAGTGAAAGTTCACCTAGACGGGAAAGGACTACCCCAAGTAAAATACTTTTTTAGAGGACCTCTTTAAAACTAAAAAATGCTGACTTTTTCATAAAGAATAAGTAAATTCGGTGCATTATTTATGAGAACTTTTGACACGTCCACGTAATGACGAGTGCCTCATCCAAGGTACTATGACCAACAGATGTTGCATGTGGAACAAAATAGACTAAATCAACGTTTTAAAAAGCGAAATGTCTTCAATATATGTCTACCATTTTTACCATTTGTTCATTAACTAAAAGCAAATCATCATTGCAACGGTTTATTCATTTAGTGCCTGCAAAATCACCGGTCTGACAAGGCTGTCAGCTGTTAAATACCTGTCATCTGAAGTGTTATTTATTTAGTAAAAGGTTTGCCATTTACGAATATAGATCGTTTAACAACCGAAGAACGCGTAAAAATAGTTAAAACTTACTACAAAAGTGGTGATTCGAACGTGGGCATTTTTCGTGCTTTATGGAGTGATTATGGTCGTTATAATCGACCTACTGTTCAAGAAATTGGCAAAATTGTAAATAAATTTTGAACAGACTGGAAGCGTTACAGATATGGTCAGGACTGTGCATCAACGTACTGCCGAAAATATCGTTCCCGTTAGTGAAAGTGTGATGGATAATCCGACTTTGTAGATTCAACGGCATTCTCAGCAATTCGACCTATCTTATGGTTCATTATGGCGTGTTTTGCATTTAGAGGCCAACTGACGGAACAATTAAAGCTGGCAGACCATTCACAACGCCGTAGAAATGCTGACTGGGTATTGCAGCGACAGGCTTTCAATTTCGAACAAAATTGTCTTTAGCGATGAAGCTCATTTCTCACTCGGTGGTTACGTCAACAAGCAAAATTATCGCTTATGAGCCTGGGAGAAGCCAGAGGTGGTTGTGAAAAAGCCATTGCATCTGAAAAAAGTGACTGTTTGGTGCTCGTAATAATCTGGAGGTGTCTTTGGTCCGTATTTTTTTCCAATATGACGTTGCAGGAACGGTTACCGTCAATTCGGAGCACTATGGCCGTACGATAATCGAGTTTTTTAGCTCTTCAATTGTATAGGTAGATTATGATCTGAATGATATGTGGACAGTACCTTCAGCCACAAAACACGACTGATTTTGGCTTTATTGCATGAGAAATTTTCAGAAAGCGTAATTTCACGTTTTGGGGACGCCAAGTGGCCACCAAGATCATGCGTTTTAACGCCGTGAGACTTTTTTTTGAGGGGCTACGTCGAAGACCATGTTTGCGCGGATAATCCTCAAAAGTTGGAGCATTTAAAACCAACATCATCGCCGAGATGCCGTCCGAAATGTATGAAAAAGTGGTTGCAAATTACTTTAAAAGGATCCACTACTGCAACCAATCCAGAGGCGGTCATTTAAATGACTTTATATTTTGTACATAATGGGAAGGTTCAAGCATTATAATGAAGTAAACGGTTCATCGAAATCACAGCTTTATGTGCGTTTTATTTAACTTTATTTTTGAAACCGAAATGAAAATGGATAACCCGTTATATATTGACAGACAGACAGGAATGAGGAGGAACCAATCGAATTTATATAAATTTGTGGATGACTTCTTTGAACAGATTTTTCATTGGAAAAATAGGATAAGTCGATATTTTGGGTTGTGGAAGACTTTGTTTTTGACAAGCCCATTTGTCTGATGGTTAGTTAGTGGTACATCGTTCACCCGCAGGAGATACAAATGACAGAATTTCTTTAATGTTAAGAAAACTAACCCATACGAGAACTAACTCAGCTTTGGGAGAAAAATCTAAATTGTTTCATATTTTTCCCAGACTTCTTTGTTCAAATGCTTTATAATAATAGGATAGGAATTGATAGATATTGAAACAACTGTCCTTTTGCATCACTATGGCAGTGGTTATTACAAAATAGTGTAAATAATTCGAATGACTCTTTTATAGACCTTTTTTTTGAAAATTAAGAATGAGAAATTTTAAATTTATTGAATGATCATTATTATCATACAAAATAACAATTCCTTACATATATTTTTGAAAGATTATTGCTTCCAAATGTCGATCTTAACGTCATCTAACTTGATTCATTCAGAGATTCCAATTTTACATAGAGCATTCGGGTATTTTCAGCAGAACTGGCAATTGCCACGAGTAATGTTGGATTATATTTCTTCAACTTACTCATATACAGTTTGAACTTTTGGTAGCCTTAAAGGAGTAAGTTTAGTATGTATGATATGATACCAATTGGCTGAATTGAATCAAATATCTTCGATATCGTTGGCTTTAATTTCAGCCAGCAAATAATCCGTTATCACGATGCAAAAGTGCGCATATTCCAGGTAATTCCATCAGCTCATAAACCCCAAAACCACCCTTTTGGTGTTACTTTTTTCGCAAATACTGTGATTTTGCTTATTAGCCTAGCCTTTTAGCTACAAATGGGTAAGACTAAGTATTAGGTGAATATTGGTCACTCTAAGCGAAAAATATATGAAGTTTCATTGCGAAATCTACCAAACCCCAAGAGGAACAGAAGTCTTTTTCGGTCCATTGGCCAAAATGTGTGGTTTTCTTTTGATTTTTGCCTTTCCTCGAGTTCTTGCTTGTATGATTTTTTGTTTTTAATTTTTTCCCTTGGAACAGTTTAAATGTCATCCGGGCGCTCTGGTCTGGGGTGAGCCAGAGGCTTCAACGATCTTCAGTTCTTAAAATTCACTGAACAAAAATTTTGGTGTTTGGTTCGGGTACTGAAACAGCGGCAGTACGTTTGCACTATGAATTGTGCGATCAGTAGAACTTTTATGTGAGCCAGAATTTGCTTTAATGGCGCGAAACTTATTCGATGTTGAACGCTGGTTTCCAAAATACAGGTGAGCAGTTTATAGATGCAGTGCTGTGTTAAACTTTTCCTACCTATAGATGAATTGTTTAACAATACAGAACAAAAATGACAAAAGAGTATGAAAGTTTAAGCTGCAGTAAAATTCATATTGGCAGACCTATTACTTGGATATCTACTTCGTAGGGCAAAGAAGAGTTGCATGATTAGATGTAGGTCATTTTCGCTATACAAATTTATCTTGCAATGGGCGAGTGCATATGCCGTGGCACTCCAGACTGCATTATGTGGTTAGTTTATAAGCTAAGCTAAGTTTATATAGGTAAGCTTCAGCCCCGATGAATTTTTGGATCGTATTCAACTTTGCACCTACCCGGTTGTCGAATTTTTATGCTTGACGGCCAAAGAAGTATTTCAATTATAAACGAAACACTTTTCAAAAATACACCATTTATTCAATACAAAATGACCAGCGAAATGTAAAAATTAGGTATTAGGTTGGGGTATTTGTTGGAACAACAGTGAATTCAGGGATCAGTAAGGATGGTGGATTTTGGTCGTCATGAAATGTTCTGCAGAGATGAATCAATGTTATTGGCAAATCATCATTAGGCAATCATATAAACCATGAGAATGCAGAATTAATTTTTCTCACCAATTCCCTTTCATCTAATCGTTATTTGGCATATTTGTTAAAGCTTGTGATGTTCCGTGTTATCATGTAATTTGAGTACTAATTAATTTGTATAATTAAAATTAGATGAATTGATTTTTGCGTGGCAACGGTGTGACTGCAAAGTTATTTCGCTAATTGCTTACGATAATTATTTTAGTTTTTTTTTTGACAGCTTGATGATAGAGTAATCCAATGGTGTACGTTTTTTGTGTGATTTGAATTTGAAATTTGAAAATTAATTAGTTTTTAGTTATGCTCTACTATTAGGGACCTTCTGTGGAACATCTGAGCTCTCTCTAGTATATTATACGAGTATACTAGAATACTAACAAAAGGCTGCTCAATAACGCTAGTGCTTAATTTTCAATGAGATAATGTGACAGAGATTTATTTCCTGCAGCATTCCGCAAAGATTTTTCAAAGCCTGTTGTTGATTTGGTTGGCTCGTTAACAATACCAATCTTCAAACGTCTCACTTGCCGGCGCTTTCTGCGCTAATAAATAATGGAATAACAGAAGCACGAAATTTCGCATTTAATTCACACCACCCACTCTCACTTAAGATGTTAAGGTAAAATTTCATTTATATCACAACAAAACAAAATCAGCAACCAATAAACAAACTCAATGTAAAAAACTTATTTTTTTTTTTTACAATTTCCAGCGGATGAAAGTGAAAGACTCGAATGCACCTCAAGCAAATTACAATTTTTTCTCTTATGCATGATGTTTTGCTTTCATTAAGCCCAAGGCAATGAAACAATTCATTCTTTCAACGGCACGCGTTACATTCGCCCGTGCATCCGTCACAGGAAAAGTTGCCGATACTGATTTCAAAATCCTACCACAAGAACCCAGCGGCAGACAACAAAAAATCGGGTGGCCCTGGTCGGCGTATTGTACCTTCATATCCTTTTAACATTGCATGAGGTTGAGAGGAAGGTTCTCGCCTCCAATTGCAGGCCTTGTAGAATATTTTAAAAAAAGGGCATTCAGAGAGAGAGAGGGAGACGTCATTCAGAAAAACCTAAAAAATTAAATTCCCTTGAACGGTGTCTATTCCGTAAAATTTTTCTTTATGTGATCACGATGCAGTATGAAATAATTTTCAATTTACACATTTACGAAGACTATTAAATATGCATCTTTGGAACACACATCGCAGTACATGGGATTCCCACTCGCGACCTCAGCGACCGCATCCAAGCTCTTTACTCTCTATTATAGTCTTCCACAAGGAATCGTCCTATCACGACTCCTTCTAAAAAGGAAATGCGAATGTATGCGGCATCTTTATAATATAAATAAGGCGGTCAAAATATGGTTGTCCCACCCTCTGCCTTATGTAGTCATGGCCTTGTAATTTTAAAAAAAGAAAAAAAAACAAAAACAAAATCAAATCGGCTATGTTTTTTCTGAACAAAATTAAGAATCGTTACTCCTGATGTATCGGTTTAGATATAATACATGTCACGGATGTGGCACGAATATGCAGACGAAAATGTTATTGTTGCTTGAAATAAAGACGACTCGCAATAGGATGAACAATTTTAGTTTGTACTGAAAATCTACAGGAGCCATAAGTTAGATCCGCTACCATGGTTTGCGGTCTACAGCATCATAGATGACACACCGATGCGTTGCAAGATAAATGAGTATGTCGGAAACGGTAATTTGTTGTGTCTAACATATCGACATGCTTAGTTTTGCGATGAAATATTTTCTGAAATATTTTTCAAGAATCATATTCACCATTGAAGCTATTGTATGAATTGGGATTGACCCTTTTAGCATCTATCAATTTCTATCGTATTCAAATTTTTGTTATCGAATGAAATTTCGAAATATATCGAAAAATTTGAATTATTTCCAGAGGTGGAGGTGGATTTGGTCATAAATTATATCTTATATATACTCGTATATATATATATATCGTGTCTTCCAAATGGAAATTTCGCCCACGATTACCTACTAATGTATATAATGTGGGGACATTCCAGTCCGCATCTATTAAAATGTCAGAAAAGTTTTGTAAAACTTCAATTTTTCCAAAAGCTTAATTTAGTCCATATCTGATCAATTGCATATCAATTGATTTTTTTTTAATAAAAATGCAACTGTTAGCAAGAATCGTGCTGCTATCAGCTGCCATTATTTAAAGATGTTAAAGGATTTTTGTTTTAACCAGAACTGCGCCGAAGACGTATCCATTTCAACAGCATTTGGTTCCAGCAAGATGGAGCAACTGCACACACACAGTCAGACCGGTTACGGTGGAACTCCAATGAAAATTCCAAAACAAATTAATGCCCAGAAACTCCACTTTCCGCTGGCCCCCAAGGTGACCTAACCTGATTGCATCAGATCTTTTTTGATGGGGTTATGTCAAGCAAGAGGTATACAAAACGTATTAAAGAAATATATTGATTAAAAGAAAGTTATCTGAATTTATTATTGCAGCACAATTGTTGCGTCAGCCTGTATTCGAAAAATCGTTCAGAAGGTTTTTGTTTTTTCAGAAAAATTTCTGTTATTTAATGGATGCCAAAAAAAGCAAGCTGTAGTATTTTGCAAATTGACTTCAAATTGATTTATTTTTGATATCTGAAAGTAACCGAAGTATCCATTTTTTCAAAAATATTTTTAAACCATAGCCAAGTTCAGTTCAGGTTTTCTTGTATTCTTGCATTAATTGGATTATACAATATTACTTTCATTGTTTATTCCCTACCATCCTTTCTATGAATTCAGATTTGTTCGCAAAATATTTCATATTAATGTGTAGTAGATTGATTAGATAGTAGATTGGTTGCTTTGCAAAAACTAAGGTGCTGAGTAAGTAACAATTCATTATTTTAGGCAAAAACAAAATGTGTAATTTGTCTACTAGAAATGTCTACTTAGTCCTGCTGTGGAACGGTTACAATTTTCTCAAATTTTGGTGTACTCAATAGTCGCAAATAAACTACATACATTGGCCTGTGGTCTACAATGTTATTCTGTCATTAGCATCTGTTTTTCGTGCTCAACTGTTTGCCATGATGAAGCATAAGTTCTGTGCAACACAATCCCCGTTGTGTCCTTATAGAATTGTTCCCAAGTAGCTCATAAACTACTAAAAAACTGACTTTCCACATCAAAGTAAGGTAAACATGGATGTAAGTACAGAAACAGTGTACATTATGAGCTACTACAATGAGTTTCCAAGGAGCGGTCGAAAGCTCCTTTAGTCACACACACACACACACACACACACACACACACACACACACATATAAGAATATACCATACGTCGTGCTCCATGTCCATCCATTGCACAGGTGGTAGCTTCAATGACCATCGCCACAGAGTGTTCATTAGCAATGTATGGAATCATGGAGAAAAGAAACAAAAACAAATTAATAAATTGATTAATGTAGAGAGGGAAATGAAACTACAAACAATGAACACGAAACGAATAAAGAAAAATTAACAATGATAAGTGTTTTCAGCCTCTCGACATCAACTATTTCAGTCCATTCTCAATTCAAAAGAATATTGTGTAATCCTCTGCTACGTAATGTTCTTCATGTTAGGGCAAAATTTAGTCAATTTTCTTGAGAAATCTTTAGGGACTTTATTTGTAATTTTCTTGAGAAACCTTTAGGGAGCTTATTTGTAATGTAAGGTAATTGTAATACTTGTTTAATTCTTATAAGATATTGTAATTTTCTAGAGGAGAGTTAAACTTTTTACCACATTAGAGGCGCCCATATCACTGGACAGCAGTGTTTTCGGTAGCCATAACGGTTACTTTTTTGTAAACTACGGCAAGGGATGAGGGTATTCTAAGTCTATCGTCACGTTTGAAGCAACTAAAGATGCTCTTCTCAGATCCTTTTAAGAATATACGTTCTTGATTATTACGAAATCTAGTTCCCTTTATTGCGTTTCAATCCGATGTCCGAGTGTTGGAAAAACAGCATATTTTTTCTGTGTCAAAGTACACATGACCCCTTTGCACTGCTTCGTTCCCATGTAAAGATTAGTCAAAAAAATGTATGTACCTCCTATACGAATAGATCTGTAGGCCTCAAAATATAGTCACACTACAATATCATACAGAATGAACTTGTTTTTTT
>JAHXMU010000565.1:528788-545824 GCA_019455685.1 Philornis downsi
ATATTCTAATGTTAATATTTGTTATTTTGGTATTACATGAATGGTTTCAGTTGCCTATTAGTCTCTTTAAACCAATCTGGCGCTGAGGCAATATTATAAAAAAATTGTAGCTATCTTATTAAACTGTTTTAAACAATTTATAAAAAAAAATTCAAAGTTTCATAAAAGCTTAATTTTTTCCGGAGGTCTATATGTTGCAGTAAGGCTACCGGAGAGAAATGATATGTGCTGACTATAATTAAGTCTTTCACAGTAATTGTCAGAGCAATATTATTGTTGTTTTAACATCGGTAGAATTCGAGGTTTACGAAACTGGGAAAAGCCAAATATAACTTACTGCTACAGGGTCCCCCCAACTGAATAAAGTTAAACTTTAAACAATAATTTTCGGATTTTAAAAATATTTTCTGTTTCTCCATATTGGCTCTAGTTGTAGAATAAAAAATGCAGACATTTTCGAATTATACATTCTGTTGACAAAGCAACGGGAATTTAAATGATTAAATGATCATTAAATTAATTTAAAGATTTAAAAACCGCGTTTAAAGGGATTATCAAAATCGTTTCTGTCGCTAAGTTGGCCCAGTTGACCTCCATAATGACGCTAAGTTTAAGCCCGATCTTTTGCTTAATTTGTTTAGTGTGTGCGATTTTATCAATTTATCTCAAAATGTGTTTTACAATTTTTAAAATGGATAGAAATATACAGCTGAAAATGTTGCGGAAAGTTAGGTGCGAACCGATTTTATCAAAAATATGTGCTTACATACTTTGAAGACGACTAGAATGTATATTCCTATCTTTATTATGCACCGCGTGTAGATAATAATTCCAAGCGGTTCTGTTTTCCAAGCGCTTCTGTTTTCTCCAATTCGTCTCATAATGTTGTGACATTATTTCAAAAGCCTGACTCTTCCAACGGAGTCTTGGTTGTCTTTATTAATGGCACAGTGCATCAGAAAGCTGTCAAGATGTGCGGAGGATTTGTTTCAACGTTTTCAGCTAAAGTAAATATCGATAAAGTGAAGGGAAAGGTGACTGAAAATCGTCATTTAAGATTGAGAGAGATGGTTGCTAAACTTAATGTGTCGCACAAATCAATTCATTTTATTTTACACGATTTTTTGGGTGTGAAAGGCGTTGCGCTTTCTCATCTTCAATACTTCGGTCAATATACGATGTATAGCACTTTTTGAAATGCCTATCATTTCAGCTAGCTCACGCACCTTCAGCTGACAATCATTCAACACCATTATGTGAATTTTCTTAACCGTATCTGGCGTGGCATTGACAGCTCGTACGGCCTCGTTTAAACTCTGCTACCCAATATTTTGCAGTTGTAATGAAGGAGCAGATACCCCCAGAATAACTCGGCTTTAACTGAGACATTTCAATTGGAAATATTGAATTACATAACGGTGTTTAAAAATTCACTGAGATCGATTACTTTTGATGGCTCAAATAAAAATACTAAACAACATGGCGGTTTGAAATTTAAAACATATGTTTTATAAGGTTGCCACTTTTCTCAAAAACCATTTTTTCAAACAAGTGGCACCATCTATAGGTCAAGTCGGCTTGCTTTGTGTCGTATCTTAAAAAAACATTACAAATCTGCCCGAAAAGTGTAATACCTCAAGCTATTCATTTGAGACAAGTAGAAGTTGCCATATATAGCTGTTGTGGATGTAGCATATGGTGTTTGTACTCCTACAGCTGGAACTGCTGCAATTACTTGCAATTTTAAAGTTGTTATATCGAACATGATTGTAAGTGTCGCATTCTAACTTCTCATGGGAAATATTTAATTTCTGCTATATTTTAATGTGTGTTAGATCGGCACTTACCTAACAAGGTTGGCAAATATATATGAGTGATGACGTCACGAGAAACATTAATCCAAGTTTCACTATGACAACAAGTTTTGCTCTTGTGTCAACTAGACACATGTAATATCACACTTGTATTAAACAGAAATTTACTTATGTAATTTTCTGTTTATCTGTTTATTTCACATTTGCACCATAAGCAGTGGAAATGCGCTCTTCCTGTACCACAACTTGCGGAAATGTATTAAACATTCACTGTTTGCTAGGTTGACAATTATGATGTAAGTCCGCCGGATGGAAACAAATAAATAATATGTAAATGTCAGGGCTTGCCGGCGGTCTTCATATGATGCTTGCATTAAAACATAAAACAGGAATTATGTCGTTTCTCTTTAAAGCCACTGATATAGCAAATTAAATACCAAGAACAGGTGTGTGAATAATATTAGATTCATTGGATGGAGTATTTGGCTTTTATTTTTCCTTTTTACGTTCAAAAAGCTCATCCATTAGATAGTTAAATAGCCAGATATTTTCATATTTAGTGAGAGCGTTAATAAAACGAAGTAATAAGAAAAGGTTCATTGTCATAACTTTTAGCGCAGAATTGGTTTACTTTTAGGCAGTCATTTGGTATAGCAAACCATGTATAAGATATATAAAGTAAAATACAGGCTGTCTAGTCGAGCGTCTTTATCCACACCCACGCTTTCAAAAGCACCATCCTATGTTCTATAGGCATGTACAAAACTCATATGCCAAACTTCTACACAGACTAATTTATTTTATCAGCTTTTTTTGTGCATAACATATAAATATTTTATATGCTTCTTGGTCCCAGGCTAATATAATAAGAAATGTTGTATGTAAACATTAGCGTGCCTTTTAATTTCATAGAAATATTTTTGGGTCAATGAAGTGATGCACTACAGCGTCCTATAACACAGGAGTCTTCAATACGGATGAAAGATGAAGGATGGACAAGCAATAGTGATGAAATAGTGAAAGAATTTGCTGATTATCTGGAAGAAGTATTTACTCCTAACTATAAAATCTCTCGAGTGAATCCAACGATCATTAGCCCAATGGCCACAAATCCCATTAGAATAAGTCTATCTCTCTTAAAGAACAATGTTTACTCGTTGAAAATGAATAAATCTCCTGGACACGATAAAATAACAGCGAAAATGATCTCAGAACTCCCCCACAATATCCTCAAATTAGTTTTATTTATATTTAATGCTATACTTCGAATTGGATACTTTCCTCGATCATGCAAGATGTCTGAAATAATAATAATCCCAAAACCTGGAAAGGAACTGTCACAAGTTACATCCTATCAACCCATAAGTTTACTCTCTATTTTATCAAAGCTGTTTGAAAAGATCTTTCTCCAAATTTTGTACCCCCATACTGAAGCAAACCATGTAATACCCATGCACCAGTTTGGGTTTCGTAAGGGTCATGGAACGATAGAACAAGTACACCGTATAGTAACCCAGATCAGAAAAACATTCGAAAAATGAAAATATTGCTCCGCTCTCTTTATAGACATCTCCCAAGCCTTTGATAAAGTGTGGCATGAAGGCCTTATTCACAAAATAGTCTCTTTTCTATCGACAAATACCCACAAGCTCCTGGAAAGCTATCTAAAGGATCGATCTTTTGTAGTAAAATCGAAAGACTCTGTTTCAACTCAAAGAAAATTTTCAGCAGGAGTTCCGCAGGGCAGTATACTAGGCCTTGTACGATATACCATCTACACCTCTGACATGCCTGTTCATTCCCTAATTCAAACCTCAACTTTCGCCGATGACACTGCATTCATGAGCACAAGCACTTGTCCATCAATAGCTTCTAGACAACTGCAGTCTCATGTACATACATTAGAATCTTGGCTCGAAAAGTGGAAGATAAAAGTAAATGCCACTAAGAGTGTACAGGTTACATTCTCTCTTAGACAGAACAATTGCCCAGCCCTCACTATTCACGGTAGTACCATACCCGTTCATAACCATGTCAAATATTTGGGTATTCACCTGGAATACCCTTGAATACTGTGCCAAATTTGTGGTACCCCATGGTATCTTAGGAATGATAACATACACAAGGATTTAAACATTAATTATATTTCCGAAGAAATAAGAAAATTAAGCAGGTCATATGTATCAAAGTTGTCCTTCCACTCAAACCCACTTGCTCAAAACCTTCAACATTTTCCCGGTCATATATGGCTAAAAAGAAAGGACACGCTACACTTGATCCGGTGATAAAAAGTTCGGCTCGCCAAAAATAAGATCCGGCAATGGCAGGATACTTTGGTTTAAGATAGGATTAAGATTCGAATACTTATTGTAAATTTCATAAGGAAGATTCAATAAAGAAAATGAATGGAAAAAAAACTATTTGTCAATCTATGGGTCTAGGTGTGTCGGTGTTACACCATTAAAACTTATATATACTATGCGAAAAATGATTCTAAAATATCCAGATGAAACTTTGTCAGGTTTTTGTCACATTCATTTAAGTGATTTCCAAGCGGGATATTTTAGAAAATCATATAAGAGGTGATCACAGGAAGCTTTTAAAGCAGAACGGAAAATCAGGGAACATTGCATCTTTACAGGGTAATATGAATATCCAATGGCTGTGCCATGTTAAAATTTATTAGATGAAATATTTTCCTCATTTCCAATCCGTCACACAATGTTTTGATTTTTTTTAACCTTCCACATAATACACCCGACAGAGCCTTATATGCACTAAACAAAAGATTTATACCACGGTAGTTGGTGCACGCATATTGATTGCCTTTTTTAAACATAGGACACAATATGTATACATTACAATCATCAGGTATGCCTTCGCTTTTCAAACCCTATTTAGCAGCTAATGCACGCTTACGACAAGCTCAGTGCCTTTAGTCCTAAATAGATCTACCAGCAGGTCATCGTCACCCGCAACTTTGTTTGTTTGTTCGTAAGCCGTGTTATCGCTATTCTGACTTCGTTTTTATACGGTAGTAGACAGTCCTACGATACCGTCGTAAATTGGCTTGACTTAATTAACATTCCGAAACTGTCAATTTAAGGAAGTGTTTCTCAATATTTGCGCTTCCGTGATAAGATTTCCAACACTGTTATGTAATATATATTATGTATTATTTATAAGAGAGGAACCCTCTACTACAGTCTTTATCTTTGAGCCTTTGACTGAACTTCCGACATTTCTCTTTATTCCAGTACTTTTCTAAATCCTCCACTTATTGGGCTGGTGATTATCTCATTTCTAAAATAAAACTATAGCGTTATCCAATTTTCACTTTCAAGTAAAGTTAAATAAAACACACATAAAGCTATGATTTCGATGAAACTTTTATTTCATTATGATGCTTGAACTTTGTGTGCGAAATAAAATATCATTTAAGTGACCGCCCCTGGATTGTTTGTTGCAGTGGATCCTTTTGAGATAGTTTTCGAAAACATACGGAAATATACGAAAACATCCAGGCCATAATACGCCCTAAACACTCACTTTCTCCCTATGCAAAGGCTTTTCCACAATCACTTCGGGGTTCTTCGAGCCCCATATGCGAAAATTTTGCTTGTTGACGTCACCATCGAGTGAGTTAAATGAGCTTCATTGCTGAAGAAAATTTAGTTCGATTGGAAGCCCACGTTTGAATCACAACTCTTGTAGTAAGTTTAAACTATTCGTACTCGTTTTTCGGTTGTTAAATGATCCATATTCATAAGGTAAGCCGTCTTTCACTAAATAAATAACACTTCAGACGACAGGTATTTAATAACTGGCAGCTTTTTCGGACCGACGGTTTTGAAACCACTATATGGACAATGCTATACATTTTGCTTTTCGTTCTTAGTTGGTTTTTTCTGGTTTTTGTTCTTAGTCTCGCTCAAGATCCTTTAGAATATAAATCAGAAACTTCGAAATTGATTATGCTGACACAGCTGGGAGGACGGATTAGCTGTCTCGGTATTCGCTTTTCTCGAATATCATTGCCACCTTAAGGGCCAATAACTTGACAAAACCATTAATAAATTTTGCTCTACATTTTCAGTATTGATTTCGATCTATGAAAGTGTCCCATATTTTGGTTCGCAAAAAGAGTGTAAAAAAGTCGAATTTTACCGTAAAAAAAGTTTATATTGGGAAGAGATATTTATCTCAACACGTTGATACGGAAGCTAATCAAATGAGCCAATTTTTTCCAAATTTTACACCAAGTTTTAAACACACTTGATTTAAAAAAAATATCAACAGACAAAAAATAAATTTTAATGAAATGAACAAAAAATAAAAGGTGACAAAAAATTTAGCACATTTTTACCTATAAAGAAATGAAGAAATCTCGTGACCAGTGTAGCAGTGGTGTATTTCTTCTAGGTCCTCATACGATATATCTTTGAACTCACTGTTTTTGTCTTTTGAAATAACATGTTGCAATGAAGGCTTCACACGTGATACGAATGTAGCCTGATGGTATTTTGTCCTATTCTCGGCGAAGAAGAATCTTCAAGACATCATTCTTCTCATATTTTTTAGTTGATACTTTGGTTTTCAGAATAGACCATATGGAAAAAATTCATTGGGTTTAGGTTCAGAATATATGTCTTTATGGTGTGGTGTTGAGTTTGTATGAAACGCCTAATGGTTTCTACCGAATTGTTTACGTGCCCAAGATAACAAAGCATTGTTAACAAATATTTCGCGTTGGATTTATTGATTTATCTTTACACCCAGTCCAATGAAAACGAGTGGTGATCGTCCGGTTTTAGTTCCCGCGGTCAAAATTATCGCTAATGCAGGCGCAGAGCAATTTGCAGGTTTAAATTGTCTTTTACCATTCTTACCATGCACGATCGTTTTCTGAATCGCAAAAATTTTTCCGTTCACATATTCGAAATCGCAACTAACGTGCAAGTTTTGTTGCACCTTTGTTTTTGCTAGGCACACTGCCTGCGCTATTAAATCTTATACAGGGTGGCGCAATAGAACGTGCATATTGCATCATCTTTTTTGCGGGGTAGAAAAGGTGCGGGCGGGGGGGCGCCTACATCGTTGGGTTGGCGGGCTCATGGAGTTTTAGTCGCTATGAATCACTTCGACGGGAAGCGTCGCGCATTTTACGAGAACTCTCGTTCATATATTACTACTAGGCGACTATATTGTGCTGAATATGGACTACGGCGAATTAGTGAAGCTCCGAGTGCTAATTTAATTAAAATATGAGTAAAGCGTTTTGAAGAGACCGGTTCAACATTTAAACCACAAGCAAATGGTCGCCCAAGAACATCTAGGACCGAAGACAATGTTGAGAGAGTTATGGAGTCAGTACGAGGAAATCCATAAATGTCGACTCGCAAGAGATCGTCTGTCTTACAGTTATCGCGACGAAGTTTGCAACGAATTTTAACATTGGATCTTAAACTGCATCCATGTAAGCTGCAATTAACACAAGAATTGAAAGAGTCTGACTTCATAGCAAGGCTCGCATTTGCTAATGAAATGCTTAATCGATTTTCCAATTTTGACAACATCTTTTTCTCTGACGAGGCTCATTTCCTTATGAATGGGTTCGTGAACCGTCAAAATTGTCGTTACTGCAACAATGAAAATCCCAAAATCAAACACCAGAAACCATTGCATAGTCCTAAAGTGTAAGTATGGACAGCAATCTCTGGCAGAGGAATAATTGGTCCTTTTTTCTTCGAAAATGCGCGGGGCCAAAACGTCACGGTTAATACGGAACGCAATGTTGAGATATTGGACGGATTTTTGGCTCCAGAAATTGAAAGTTAAAGAATAGTGAATTCCAGAACTTGGTTCCAACAAGATGGAGAGACAGGCAGACACATCAAATGACTCCATGGCGATGGTGAAGCAGATGTTTCCTGGCAGACTGATTTCGAAAAGAGGTGGTATCCCATGGCCCTCACGTAGTCCAGACTTGACGCCTCTTGACTTTTGTGGGGATACCTCAAACACAAAGTCTACAGTAATAATCCAAGAAACATCGTTCAGCTCAAGGAGAATATCCGTGGTGAAATGGCAGCCATTACACCAGTATTAGTGAAGAAAGTTTTTAATAATTTTCGTTTGCGGTTAGAGGAGTGCCGTCGTAGAGAGGGTCACCATTTAGATGATGTTATTTTTAAAAAGTAAGCTCCATTTATTACTCTACAATGCCTTAGATTTATTTTAACCATACCTTTTGTATTTATTTTTTAATCAATTTTTTAAATATGCACGTTCTATTGCGCCACCCTGTACCTTCTGTAGTTTATAGGGCTTCAATCGCAGTTGGTTTCTTAATATGCGTCCTGTGCTACGACCAGATACCTTTTAAATCAATTGAATAGTGCTTTGTCCAGTCCAGTCCAGTCAAAAACAAAAACCAACTTGGCTACAGATGATTTTGTACACGAAAATAAATGTAAATTTGTTGGACCACAAACTTTCACCTTCCGGTCAGATTTTTTTTTGGAAATTCTTGAGAAATTTATTAAATCCGCTTTGGTAAAATTGTGTCTTCTACGCGAAATTTGCTTGTCTTGGTCGTTTGTTTTCTGAGAAATTTGTCCGTACTAATTATGGGAATAATAAAAAAAATGGTTTTTTTATGCTCCTAAACATTCGTTTGAAGGAATATAAATTTATTGTAAGTTTATTCTTAATTAATATGTATGTACTAATCACAACTAAATTTATATTTTAGTCAATAAGATTGTTATACGGGTATGTAGGATAAATAATATAATAATTAATACTATACCAAAATGGGTGGATTTTGCGAATAGAATTGTTGAAACGATTACAAACTGGATGGTTAATTAGTAAACATTACGTTGAGGACTTACATAGTCTCTTATAATATCTCAAATAAGTGTTGGTCTACACGACTCAAGGGATTCAAGATAGAACGTGCAAATATTGTCAAATTCAAGAAAAGTAGCCAACCTAATAAACATTTACGGCCTTTGTACATTTGGGTGTGTGCGAATGAGCTAACGACTTGAAACAATTTATTCCACATCACGTGTGGGGCCTACAGGACAGCCTCTGATGATTTCAAACACAAAAAACAGTAGTTGGCATCTGGCTCAAAGGATAACATTTTGGTTTGAAACAAGTATCACATCCTCGCGCCGGTGGTGTCAGAGAAATATGGTTAAATTAGTGTTTGTGCCCTCCCTCATTGGGAAGGGGATATACTACATATTATATGAAAAAGAAAAAGTTACTACACTTTAAGGAAAGCCACGTATATTGACGTAGAATGTAACATGTCTGGTTGGCCGGTAGGACAGTAGCCAGGTTGAGAGCTTTATCGATTCTAAGGAAAATACTCGTATGCCAGAAATAATATTTTCTCAACTCGTCTTGTGAGATTTTTAGAATCGTAGAACGTATTTTCACTTTATTAATTCATTCAAAAGCACAAACTCGCACTATTTATAGTAAAATTACTTATTCTAGAAAATGCTAAAAGATTTGAAACAACACATATTTAAATAATGGGTTCGATAAAGGCAAACATATATAAAGAATAGTGTTGCTTAACATAAAATTACTTCTAGAATGTTCGTATTTACACAACAGGTGAAGAAGAGATAACAATAGATTATGTTGAACGTAGTTAATCCTTCCTTCCCATGAATTGAAAAATGAATTTTGTAAAGTGAATTAAAGTATGAATTAGAAATTAAATTGAAAAATGAATTTGATAAAGTAAAGTAAATTACGAATTCTAAACTAAGAATTAAATTGAATTTTTGAACTGAATTAATTTTAATTTTAATTTTTAATAACAATTTTTTTAATTAAATAGTATTGTTTTGAATTAAAGTTGCTTTATATCAAGTTACACTGAATTAAGTTGAATCGCTTGTCTTAAACAATTTGTAAATATTGTAAGTTGTGAAAGTTAACTGTTCTATTTGCTTATGCAAAGGCCCCTTCGAACAACCATGGAACTATTAAAACACCTATTTTGTTACGCCTATATGGCAACCCAGCGGGTTACGTAAACGTAATTCTAGAAACTTCCTATTTACAAATAAGGAGAGAAAGAGATTACATACATGATAGTCGCATATTCTGGAAGTGGTTTTAACGATCTTTCTAGAATATACGAGGTGTGTTTAAAAAATAAAGTGAATTTTCGAATTTCGCGGGCTACGTACATTCGACTTTCGACTATTATTCCTTTCTATATTGGTACACTCGTCCCGAAGATATGTTGACGATTTTATCTATATATCCTGTTTAGTTTGTTTGTGAGAGGCATAAATACGACAAGTGTTTTGCGTGTTCCAAGATTTTTTGCTATCGAAAAAAAAATGGATCAAAGAAGTTGGATCAAATTTTGTGTACAAAATGGAATTAAGTGCTCAAAAATACTTGAAATGTTAACAGTGGCATACGGTGAGAGTACTCTCAGTTTACAAGTGGTACAAGCTTTTCACGGAAGGTCGGGAAGATGTAAATGACGACGCTCACTCTGGATGCCCCAGTACATCAACAACCGATGAAAATGTTGAGAATGTGAAGAAAATTGTTATGGAGAATCGTCGAATCACAATTAGAGAATTTGCTGGGGATGTCGGCATATCGGTTGGCTCATGCCATGCCATTTTTTCGGAAACTTTGGGCATAAAGCGTGTGGCAGCGAAGTTCGTTCCAAAATTGCTGAACTTTGACGAAAAACAACGTCGCATGAGCTTAGCTCATGAATTGTTGAATGACATCAACGATGATGCAGATTTGCTTAAAAGGGTCATAATTGGTAGCGAATCATGGGTACTCGTATATGGTTATGACATTGAAACCAAAGCCCAATCGTCCCAATGGAAGAGTCCAGGAAAGCCAAAACCAAAAAATGCACGCCAAGTTCGATGAAATGCCAAGATTTTGCTCACTGTTTTCTTCGACTACCATGGCGTAGTGCACCAGGAGTTCTTACCACAAGCTTTGCTGCTGCAATTTGCAACGCATAACAAAGCTAAAAATGATAACGTTAGCAACAATTCTATCTTTACATGGCGCAGCAAATATTATTCAGAAATATGTTGGAGAATGCACTTCCGTGCAAGTTAACCGCATCTGGGCAATTAAATTACTAAAATGAAATGTGCCCATGTTTAAACAAATGTTTCCCTTCATTATAAGCACTATCAAAGGAGTATTATGCAAATATTTGTTATTCATTAGTTTGTAACATGGTTTTTATCCCTCTTTTCAAATTCCACCCACATCCCTTAATTAAATGTTTACAGAAGAGAGAAAATACCTTGTGGTAAATAAAATACACTCTGTACGATGTACACTGCAAGACACTTTTTCGCTTTACCGCAAATGCTTTAATAAGCACAAATACAAGGACACAGACCACTTTGCCTCCTTTCCCTTTTTGGTTTTAAAAAAAGGTAGCAAACAGTGAAATGAATTCACAATAGCCAGAAGTAACAAAAGGAAAAGAAGAATATATTTAAGAATTAAGGATATCATTTGTGTCAATATTATTAAATAGAATCGGCACAAAGGATGTACATTATTTTTATCACCTGATAAAACTATTTTTACAGAAAATTATTTTTATTGAATTAAAAAGAAAAATGTACGTGCAAACGAAGATGTAATCACAAAATCTACAATAAAAATAATACAAGAAATTACTGCAAAAAATTCATGAGCCATTCATTATACGAGGTGTGTTCAAAAAAAAAAAAAAGTTAATTTTCATTTTTCTCCAAAAATATTTATTTATTCATCAATTTCCATTTTATCTCCTTCAAAGTAGTCTCCCTCAGACATAATACACTTGTGCCAGCTTTTTTTTCCAATCCTCGAATCAGTTCTGACATGCAATTTTTGGTATGTTCTTGAGCTCTCTCAGCGATTCGGTTTCTATCTCCTCAATTGTCCCAAAACGCCGTCCTTTCATGGGTCTCTTCAATCTTGGGAACAGGAAAAAGTTGCAGGGAGCCAAATCTGGTGAATACGGTGGCCAAGGCAAGATAACGTTGTTGTTTTTGGCCAAATAATTTCTCACAAGCAAAAATGAGATAAAGCGACAAAGTGTCTTGCAGTGTAAATCGTACAGAATGTATTTTATTTACCACAAGGTATTTTCTCTCTTCTGGAAACATTTAATTAAGGGATATGGATGGTATTTGCAACCATGTTACAAACTAATGAATTGCAAATATTTGCATATTACTTCTTTGATAGTGCTTATGGTGAAGGGAAACATTTGTTTAAATATAAGAACATTTCATTTTAGTAATTTAATTGCCAAAGATGCATTAACTTGCACGGAAGTGCATTCTTTAGCATATTTCTGAGTAATACTTGGATATAAAGGCCGCTGCGCCATGTAAAGATAGAAATGTTGCTAATGTTACCATTTTTAGTTTTGTTATGCGTCGCAAATTGAAGCAGCAAAGCTTGTCTATGGCTATTTTTCTCACTTTGTTGTGCTATTTCTAGGACTGTGCGAATAGAAATAGTTTAGCCGCGTTGCAGTTGGCAAAATTTGATCAGGTCCTTTGACTGCTTAAAGTCGAAAACACAGATTTCCTCAAAAAGGTCATAACTGGTAACGAATCATGGGTGTATGGCAGTGACATTGAAACCAAAGCCCAATCATCCCAATGGAAGCGCCCAGAAGAGCCAAGACCGAAAAAAGCACGTCAAGTTCGGTCAAATGTGAAGGTTTTGCTCACTGTTTTCTTCGACTGCAATGACGTGGAGCATCATGATTTCATGCCACAAGATCGTACGGTCAATAAGCAATACTACCTTGAAGTTATGCGCCGTTTGCGCGAAGCAATTCGTCAGAAACGCACAGAATTGTAGAAAAACCAATCATGGATTTTGCACCATGATAACGCACCAGCTCACACATCGATGCTTGTGCGTGAGTTTTGGGCCAAAAGCAAAACCGCAATCATGCCTCAACCACCGTATTCATCGGACTTGGCCCCCGTTGACTTTTTCCTCTTTCCAAAACTGATTGGCCCCCGCTGACTTTTTCCTCTTCCCAAAACTGAAGACACCGATGAAAGGAAAGCGTTTTGCTACGATTGAGGAGATAAAAGAAAAATCGAAAAAGGAGCTGGCGATACCAAAAAGCGCGTTTCAAAAGTGTTTCGAGAATTGGAAAAAACGCTGACATAAGTGTATTATACAAGATCTGAGGGGGATTACTTTGAAGGGGACAAGATAGTTATTGATGAATAAATAAATACTTTTTGGAAAAAATGGAAAATAACGGTTATTTTTGATCACATCTCGTATGGTGGAATACTGCAAATAACAATTTGAAATTTTGCGAAATTATCGAAAGATTCCAAAAACATAATTAACAGAGATAATTCAAGATTTACATTGACTCAGATTTCAAAATATACCAGTTCAGAATGAGCTTTAAATACAGCCTCACTATAAGAAATTTATTTTGCAATTTAAATATGCAGAAACTGCTTTCACTGTGTTTACTTCGCTTTCGCAAAATAGTACCATTTAAATATACCGACATGTGGCATTTTCTGAAATGTTTTGCAGCGAATACTTCTAAAGTTTCGAAATGATTTAAAAAGTCTTAACAGGCTTTGGGTCATGAACCAAACCCAGCTATTGTGCTCGTAATTCATTGCGGTCAAACTTTAGCCAAAGCATTTGAAATGTAAAAAATTAAAAACTCTGGTTTGATATTGGCCAGATACTATTGACGTTGCAACTTTTTCCGTCAACATTTACATTTTATGGCTAAATAATTTGCCAGTGTACATTTAAACAACTTTTTCCCCTTATTCTACTACATTTCTCATAAACAAAGTTAATATCAAAGGTTTTCATGCCAGAAAATAAGAAAAATTGTACGCACAATTTAATAATACTTCAATTTGTTTAACGAGCTATTACATAAAAAACCATCATTTATTATACAACAAAATATTACAGCGATAGGAAGTTTCAGTAAACAAACTTAAAAATATTGCTAATGGAATTCGTAGAAACCACATTATTATGCAATTATGATGTTGCACAGATGTTGGATGGTAGAAAAATGGAATGGAATATTTTAAAGCAGTGTAAATTAAATTTGTGTGCAATATTTGGCAAGAATCGTTTAATTTTTATTATTTAATACAGCTCCCATGTAAATGTCAAAAATTAATATTCAACCATAGATCTTTCTACTGAACCCATCAACGTTGTTTCTTTCAGGTCTGCGGATTATAGGTTTTCTTATATAGTTTTCTCACAAAAACTACTGCTAAATTAAATTCATTGTATTTGGGACATTTTGTTTAACATTTTATTTCTTTTCTTTAATTTAAAATAAGAACTCGCCTGGAAATTGCCTCAACTTGGTTTTCTGTCTTATTTGGAATTGGTATTTCGAATAAAAGTGTTTTTTTCCTATTCGAGCAGAGTTTTCTTGATTTAAGTGTCGCATCATCTTTCTAATGCAGGAAGCAAAAGTTAGAGAGGTATGAAAGTATGAGAATATCAGTTAGATTAAAATTTATGTATGTTATTAAATTAATACTCCAATTTGCAAAATTTTGTGATTTTCCTTAGCCTATTAATTACACTAGCCAACAAGGTTTTGGGCTGGAGCAACCAAATATCTTTCCTAGGATAATTTGGTGGGCTGAATTCGAAACTGTAATTGGTGTTTCTCTATCACGTCAGGTTTTCGAGATACAAAATAAAAATGTTTTTATTCGTTTTATACATAAAAAATCATTAGTTTATTTAAAAATCAATGAATTTTCAAAAGCGAATGGCGTTATTTGAACGTCGTTTGAATTTTGTTGGTTCGGTTTCACGTATTGGAGTCCAGCAATAGTCTCAAAGCATGCTTTTGTCCCAAAATCTTTGATAAGTTAAATTAAATCTTGGTGAGTGCGCACCCCTTTCCCTGTGGGGGAAAAATCTAAATGCGAATGATAAAAATGCATTTTGAGTGGCATTCGTGCACCTAATTCGTGATAATTTTTCAATAATTTGGCAACAATTTGCCTGTAGTTTTCACTCTTATTGTTTCCAGACAAACTGTTCATGATGCTCTTGAAAGATTTCCAGGCTGGATATTCGTTCTCCAATACATATTGTGAAAGATCCTCATCATTCAAAGCTTCGTGATCTGAGGGCCAATAAATATGCCTTCTTTGATTTTAGCATATGAAATTTTAGGAAAAACTGCTAACAAATATTTAAATGCTGCAACATCTTTGTCCAGAGCCTTGAAAAAGTTCTTAAAAAGGACCAGTTTTATGTGAAGCGGCGGAAGAAAAACATAATTTGGACCAATTAATGGTTTATTTAAAATTGGTATGGATGGTTTTTCATTCCCATTGTGCAAAAGAAGAGCCTTTAAACTGTACTTAGAGCCATCAATAAATAACGTCCCTTCAGTTTTATCATATGGCTGGTTCATTTTTTGAAATAAACCATCAACAATCAGTATAGAATAGAGTGTTTCTTGTCAAAATATGCTGACAATTCCAAGTTTCTATCTCTATAGATTGCTACTTTTGTCCCAACTGCAAGATGTTTCCACTGCTGCATGCGTGAAGCTAGTAATTCTGCGTCTTGCTTCGTTAAATGTAAATCCCGATTTAGATCATTCAGCTTAGCTCGAGTCACTAAATGGCGTTCCTCATCAGCCTGTTAGAAACTACCACTGCTGGAGAAAGCTTTTTCGGACTCACTGACTGGCAATGGATCATTTGGTGTGGACGCTGAACTAGTTTGGAAACCGATAGGACATTCGTGCAAGTAATATTTTTCGATTTTTCACATTGAATCTAGCAACTTTTGTTAAACAGAAATAACAATCGGTTTGGTGGTTGGTTACTTGACTCTCTCCAAAGTACTGGAATTGAAAAATCGAAATAGATCTTCTTGGAATTTGATTCCAAAATTCCAGCTCTGGAACTATTGCAAAACATTGTCAGTGTTCACGGTTTGTTCAAGTTTCTGGCAGCAAAACCCAAATAATGTAAATATGCATATTTTAATGATTCTGATATTGATTGCATATCCTTTTTCCAATCAAATATTCACCACACACAAAGCAAAAATGGCTTGAATTAGTAATACGTGATCTCCCTGGCATGCTTAAACGCTATTATTATGAAGATTTAGAATGAATGTAGGCTTCTGTCCACTTAATAATTGTGAAATTGTAGTGTCAGTATTGACTGTTTTACAGTATTGCCAACATGCGATAAAAAAATAACAAGACGTGATAGCCACATTTTTATGCCAGATTCGAATTGCTGTAGTCAATTCAAATGTCCAAATTTTTCCAAATTTGTAAACCAGTGTGATCTACGAGTATTAATTACGTGCGAAGAAATACCTCACATTGTTATATTTCAAAAGATTTGATTCCAAAAGATTTATTTATTAAAAATTTATTTATTTAGCAAAGAGCCTCGACCAGAATTCATTTTGGTTTTGATATTGTAAAATTATTTATTTGTATTCGAAATCTTTTATTGATGGAATAGTTGTTTGTATGCAGTTTTGTTTCTTGTTTCAAATAGTTTATTTTGTTAATTTACCACAACAGGCTGTCAGAAATTTTCGCATTTATTACAAAATATCTGGTTTTGAACTGAATATTTTCAAGCACAACATTTCATGAAATGAATAAGAATTAAAATTTCTAATTTTGTTTCGGGTGTATGATTCGAAATCGGATTGTTCTGGAACGGAAACAAAAGTCGCATCAAAATTTCAAATTTAGAGTTAAAAGTGAAATTGCAGCTGTGTGTAGATTTATTTCTTAAAAATCTATCTGAAATCAGAATTGAAACTTGATGTAGTCTCGTCTTTTGAGAGAGAAAAAAAGACCTGCGGTGAAAAATGCATTACATTATTTATTTTGTTAATTTATTACAACAGGCTCTCGGAAATGTTCGCATTTATTAAAAAATGTCTGCTTGTGAACTAAACATTTTCAAAACAAAACATTTCATAAATCATAAATTAGAATCAGAATTTCCAATTTCGTTTCGGGTGTATGAATCGAAATCAAATTGTTTGTATTTCCGTTTTGGCTGTCTCGAATGGAAGTAAAGAAAATAAAATAAAAATAAAATAAATAAATAAAATGAAAATAAAATAAAATAAAATAAAATAAAATAAAATAAAATAAAATAA
>JAHXMU010000565.1:545834-561788 GCA_019455685.1 Philornis downsi
ATAAAATAAAATAAAATAAAATAAAATAAAATAAAATAAAATAAAATGAAATAAAATAAAATAAAATAAAATAAAATAAAATAAAATAAAATAAAATAAAATAAAATAAAATAAAATAAAATAAAATAAAATAAATAAAATAAAATAAGATGAAATAAAATAAAATAAAATAAAATAAAAAAATAAATAAAATGAAAATAAAATGGATAAAAGTCAATGTAATTTTGATTCGGTTGTCGAAATAAAAAATCTGTATTGTATATAATCTCAATTCAGACGTCAAAAATGATGCCTTTTTAAGGATATATTTTAAATAGCGGCTGAAAGCTAGTATTTTTCTAAAATCTTCACCCGGCCTTTTTGCTATCTCCCATACTAGTTGACCGATTTTCCGAAATTAAATTTTTCCCAGCAACCCCTAAGCGGTACACAGCAGCAACCCTAAACGTTTGTCTAGCCCATGGTGTCTTTTGATCATTGATAGTTCACGTCTAAAAATTGTCCGATTTTGCTTATTCATTACGCTCATAACTCTTTAGAACTAAAGAACAGAATATTAAATGATGCGAACTTTATAATAATATCGAGTACGAGTATTTGCTCCCATCCTACTGTCCATAGATATTTTGTGAGCGATTACAAAAATAACCGAGTTTCCTGCTTACCATGTCAAAGCGCGTGATCTCAACTTGTTGCATTCAATTCGCCTTTATTTCAGCTACCGTCTGGCATCTGTTAACTGTCAGCTATCTAGGAAAACACATATAAAACAATAGCATTAGTTTGTCCAACTTGTCGCTTGGATGACAGCATATTTCACACACAATGCTATTGCTGTTACTCTTACGAGTTCTTCTCTTCAACATCAAATAGCTTTTGTGGCGCTAAAAAAACTTTTCCGTTTTGCAACAACTTTTGCATAAATTTTTAATCAAATGTGTCAATTATTAGATAAGGCTTTGTCAGTTGTTTGCAAAGTTAGAGAAGAGTGATGAAGCCTCAAAGTTATCATCCAGCGTCGAAGAAACTTTTGTGCAATCTGTTCAAAGTCTCTTGTGCGTGACAAATGTCTATTCACTTAAACCAACTTTGTGTATTTGAATATGTTTCAAAATAATTTCATTTAGCATTTCTGTATTTTTTTTTGTATCCTTGCGGCACGCTAGACTTTTGTGTACAATAACGATTGTAGATTGTTTGCTGTACGTGTGGTGGAGAGAAGAAGAATTTAAGAAATTGAGAGTTAAATTTGGTTACTTTAAATTTACTTGAAAAACGTTTTTCCATAGAAATGTGCTTAATTCGCAAGAGGAGTCTGAGTGAAAAGAAAACCTGGACACAAAATATGTCAATTCTATGTCTTTACGACCCCATTTTCAACAACTTAATATGCGTTTATTGAGTGTTTATTTACATATTAATATATTTACATTATTTTTATAAACCTTCAAAAGATTGTTGTGCAATTTTTGTATATTGCCTTCATATATTTGTAATGTTTTAACGCAATTTGCGACTTCCTTATTCGTTATTGCCTGAAGGGATGCTGCGGCAATTGCCTCAAATAACGTTCGGATGTATTGCTTTAGATCGTTCAAATTTATTGGTTTTGTTATGTAAATATCTGGTTTGGAATAACCCCACAGGAGACCTTCGCATAAACATAAACATAAACATAGTTAAAACTTACTACAAAAGTGGTGATTCAACACGACCGATTTTGGCTTTATTGCATGAGAAGTTTCCACCAATTGATCACCAAGATCATGCGATTTGACGCCGTTAGACTTTTTTTGCGTGTGGCTACGTCAAACACCGTGTTTGTGCGAATAATCCCTAAACGTTGCATCATTTCAAAACCAACATTCTTCAAGTTATCGCCAAACTATCGCCCGAAATGTGCGAAAAAGTGATCGAAAACTACCTCAAAAGGATCCATCGCTACAATCAATCATTTAAATGACATTTTATTTCGTACATAATGGCATGCTTTATAATAAATACAATTTTATGGTTTTGTAACCGAACAAGCGATAATTTTTGATAAAATTGCATGAATGTACTACGAACATGTTGTTGGAAGAAAAAAATGTTGTTGAACTTTCTTAAACATACACAAATGTTAAATGGGCTGAATAATAAGAATACAAAATTAATTTTTGTTATTGTAATGAGAATAAATTTCTGTAATATATTAATATTAATGATTTTGAATAGGAAAGTACAATTATTGTTTTATTCGCGTTCACTTATTGCGTGGGTTGCATTAGAAATTCACTGCTAATGATCCTTTTTAAATGTTCAAATTTTATTTGAACTACAATAAAATTATCCAAACTAATGTTTTTATTGTGCATTTCTGTAGTCAGCCGCAGAATAGTGAGTCCATAACTATTATATGAAGTTATTACCGATTAGAATATCTCCTTTAAATTCGAAATGTGGTTTATAATCTACATCAATCGGCAGCTATCAATGTCTATCTACTGCCTACACCGCTAAGGATTTAGCAGCAACACAGCCAATATTTAGCAGCGCAAGTCATCAGTACCCCTCTATTGGTAACCGTTTGTAGCCCGCTATTTTCCTATTTTTAAAAACTTTCGGCACCGCTAAGGATTTAGCAGCAAGACAGCAATTACTCAGTAGCGCAAGTCCTCAGTACTCCCCCCTTTTGGTAATCGTTTGTTGCTCGCTATTTTCCAATTTTCAAAAACTTTCTACACCGCTAAGGATACAGCAGCTAGACAGCCAATATTAAGCAGCGCGAGTCCTTAGTACTCCCTCCATTGGTAATTATTTGTAGCTCACTATTTTTCAAAATTTTAACAACTATCTACGAGTACATCAGCAACAGCACGAGTGTATATCCCTCTGAACTGACAATCTTTTATCACAAAAAAATTTTCAAATTCTAACCACCAAAATATTCTTTCTCGTAAAAAATACAGAGTTTACGGAATTAATGGAATTATGAACAGCAATAATCAAATCCTCCGAGTAAATTAAAAATTAGCAGATTTTTTCGTAGATTGTGGCGCTCTTATCATTAGACAGATGTTGAACATTTTGAACTAAAAAGTTCACCCCCTAAAATATCGCCTTCGTTGAAAGACTGTCAGACATATCAAGCCTTGTACCCACTTTACTCGGTAGGCGGGGACTCCTCGAAAGGGGTGGTATAAGACAATAGACAAAGTTTCGTTAGAGCAAGTAGAAGGCTTATAAAAAAAGGACATGAATAAAGGCTGATGAAGAAGTAGCAGATGATTGAATGCAGCTTGGACACATGGACTGTTGTTGTTATATCTGTAATTAATTTGCTGTTATGATCGACACTGGACCCTGTTGGAAATTTATTGAAAAGATTGTGGACTGTATTTTGGGATTGAGGTAATCTTCCTGTACCGCTGTGAAGACAACTCAACCTGCTGGTAAATGTTATGTATGGTGCCTTTAATCAGATAATTTCTCAAGAGATTTGAGAAATTATTTGTTTGTACTTTTAGAAATAAAAGAAAATAAGAAAGATGTTTACCACTTGAGCTGTGCTGAGTAACAACTTTCTCGAGTCATTTTTATGGCAGTTACAAGTGTAATTTCTGGCTTTCGTTAAATACGAGTATTATCTGACATTTTTCTTATTAATAAATTCACAATATGTTTAGCCCAAATGTGGGCAAAAAGGGTAACGTAACGTACAATTTAATTTAATGTTACATTAGGTATGTTCAATAAACGTTTGCAAATTCATTTTGAATTAATTTTTAACAAATTTTGGTAAAAAAAGTCAAGTATAAACATCATGTTTATACAATAATGGACTAAAAGTTTTCAAGTTACAATAATGAAATAAAAGTTTCATCGAAATCATAGTTTTATGTGTGTTTTATTTAACTTTATTTTTGAAACCGAAAAATGGATAACTCGGTATAATAACATCGATCAATGGTAATTTGAACTAGATGCAAGTCATTTTTGTTTTCAAAAATGACCTGCACTAGTATGACTTTTACCTCTTTTTATCTCAAGACTACTAAAGGGTGTCCCAACAAGAACGCAAGATTTAAATTTTAAATAAAACACAGATATTAAAAAAAAAAATACGTGAAACTTTATTATATCGTAAAGTAGACAAAATGAGGTTATGTACGGAACAACATATCGGGCAGATGGCCGCCCCGGCTTTGCTAGCACACACGCGATCTTTTGCATAAATGCTGCGTTATTTCATTAAGGCAGCGTCCACTTTTCTCTTTTAAGACTTGAGTCGTCGTCGGCTTATTCGCGTAAACCATCGACTTCAAAAAACCCCAAAGAAATAAGTCTAATGGTGTTAAATCGCACGATCTAGGCGGCCAATTCTGGTCTCGAAAACGCGAAATACCACGACCGGGAAATGACTGATGCAGCAATTGAATTGTTCCTCTGGCTGTATGACATGTGGCGCCGTTTTGTTGAAACCACTCCACATTCATTTCTTCAATTCTAGGCACGAAAAAACTGGTTATCATTTCACGATGCCGAACACCATTGACTGTTTGCGCTTGATATGCCTCATTTTCGTAAAAAAAGATCCAATGATTCTTCCAGCCCAAAATCCACACCACACAGTGACACGTTGAGGATGCATTTGCTTCTCGTGAATCACTCGAGGATTTTCCTCACCTCAAATGCGACAATTCTGCCTATTGACGAAGCCATCAAGATGGAAATGGGCCTCGTCACTGAAGATGGTTTTATCGGCAAAATCAGCATTTTCATGTTGTCTCTCCAATACTCAATTAACGTACTCCCTTCGCTGTCCATGGACAGCTGGCTTCAGTTCCTGAGTCAATTAAACTTTGTATGCTTGAAGATGCAAATCTTTCGTCAAAATTCGCTGCATAGTGGATTTGAAGACACCAATTTGCTGAGCTCGGTGTCGAATTGAGGTGGATGGAGTTTGAGCGACATCATTACGTACAGCTGCGACATTTTCGGTCGATTGACCTGGCCGAAGGAGCGTTGTTGTCTTTACCTCACTAACAGACCCAGTTTTGGCAAATTTATCCATTGATCTCTTTACAGTTGACTCTCTTGGAGCATTATTGTGACCCCAAATTGATCGCACTTTACGAACTGCAGCCGCAAAACTTTTACCATTTTGGTAAAACAATTTTACAATGAGAAAGCGTTGTTCATTCGTGTAGCGCTCCATTTCTACTAGCAAACATTAACAATTTTTCAGATGTCAAACAATGACACTTCGAATGGCGCCAAATTTAAATCTTGCGTTCTTGTTGCAACACCCTTTACAATGGCATATCTATCAAAAGTGTGTTATCCACCGGATAGATAAGCGTTTTTTTTTATCAATCCCCTAGTGAAGAAAAGCAATAGACTTTATTTATTGAAAATAATAATAAAGCTTTTTTTTTTTTGTGAAAAGTTTTGGGTAAAAAAACTTTTTATGCATTTGTTAAAAACTTATGGTGATACATTGTTTTCTAACTCTTTCCACAGTAATAAAGGCAGACAAAAGTGTCTGTCAGAACACTCGTATTTAAAGGAATACTGAGTAACACCATCGAAGGGAAAAGGAAATAATAAAAATAAAAGCAAACATTTGCGATGTAGAATTGGCCTGTGGGGATTTAACACTGGGCTTGTCAATACGGATACAAGTTTCTTACATTTTTAACTTTTCTGTTGTTCTGAAGTGCTAATAAAGGATATCCACTAAAATTTTCCAGAGGAAATGAAATACGGAAACCTGAAACTTACCGCAAAGAGCCTAAGGAATGAAGGATAATGAGAAAATATCCCAAATCACGTCTCGAGGATGAGATAGAGTTAGCACTTTTTTCCTTTTTGTTTTGTAAATTGTTTGCATATTTATTACGAGGTGCTTAAATTTGATTAAATAACTTAATCTAGACTAACTTCCATGATGGCACTATTCTATTTTTTTATTTTAATACGTACTTGGCAAAACTAATGTCAATGACGTATTGCAGAAGTGAAATTTTTGGGTTGTGGTTAAAAGCATAAAAACATGATTCAACTCTTTTATTTGATGAGAAAATAAACACTTCGATTGCTCATTTCAAAAATATGACTTTTATTTAATACTTTTATTATGCTTCGTTTTTTCTAAGGTCGATTAAAATGTTTCAACTAAAACTAAAGCTCTAAAGTCGGTCCAAAATTGGGCTTCTTCGATTTCTACTACTGCATTTTGGAAATCCACAACTCTGATTCCAACAGTTTGAATTCAATTCTATGTTCTAATTGAATATTAGATAAAAATTATAAATATAATATTAAATATTAATATTATTAAATTAAAATGTTCATTAAATAATTAGCTAAAGTGTTAGTACAAATTTTTGATATAATCCCAAAGCAAAAAAGTTTATAATTTTTCAATAATAGGCAAAAGGAAAAACTATATTTTTCTGACCAGAATCCACTGAACCATTATTGTAATTTATTTTATCAAGGCTTTGTTGAAAATTTGTAATTTGAATAGAAAGAAAATCTGTTACTACAATAAAAGCACGTCTACCAAATATCAATTTATACTGAAGGCGTAAAACTTAGGGGGAAATGTATGTAAATGCATGGATCACATTTCAATAGAATTTGACTGTTTTCATCAATAGGCGGTAATGCTCATCTGACACGTCATATGGAATATATATATATATATACAGGGTGTCCGTCGGGACTACTTTGTTTTGCCGCCATTTTGGTAAACATTAGTCTTGACAGTTCATATTTGGCAGTCGTGAAGTAGAGACGCGGCAAATTTATTATGGAAAAATATTCGATAAACGAAAGTGTTTTAATCATTAAAACATTTTATCAAAATCAATCAATTACGTGAAATTTTTGGGAGAAACAACATGCCAACAAGAAGCATTTAGTGAATGATTTTGAATAAAGAGGGTCTGTAACTGATAGGGCCAAGCATGGACCACAACGTACTGCAAGATCGGCTGAAAACATAACTGCTGCTCAAGAACAAAACAATCTATCAATTTCAATTCGACGCCTTGCTCAGGAGCTTGGTCTTCAAAGAACAACTTTGGCTACAATTTTGCACAAGGATTTGCATTTTTTTCCATTTAAGATTCAGTTGACACAAGAGCTTCTTTCACAAGACCATTTACTCCGCCGTACACGTGCCAATAGGATGTTACAGCTCGCCTATGACAACCCCGACTTTCATGAAAAAATCATAATGAGTGACGAAGCACATTTTCATTTGAATGGATATGTGAATAAACCGAATAGTCGGTTCTGGGCCATGGAAAACCCTCAAATTATTCATCAGTCACCTTTGTATCCATTAAAAGTGACAGTCTGGAGTGCAATTTTGTTAGGAGGAATCATTGGATTTTACTTCTTTGAAACTGAAAACGGCGTAACAGTAACTGTCAATGGGGAGCGATATCGTGATATGATTGAAAACTTTTTAACGCCACAACTGCATGGTTTGGGCCTGATTAACATGAGATATCAACAAGACGGTGCCACATCGCATACGACCAGGATTACAATGGAATTACTGCGAGACCTGTTTCCACAACAAGTTATTTCAAAAAGTGGTGATGTTGAATGGCCTCCACGGTCGCCTGATTTGACTATTCCGGAGTTCTTTTTGTGGGGATATCTGAAAAGCAAGGTTTATGCAAACAAACCAAAAACGCTTAAGCAACTCAAACAAAATATTCGTGATGAAATTAATAAAATACTGCGCGAAATGTGTGAGAATGTAATGAAAAATGTGCTCAAAAGGGCTCGCATTTGTGAGGCTAACAGAGGCGGACATTTATCTGATATTGTATTCCATACATAATTGACGACATTAAATAAAACAACAGAGACGGTCATTTAAATAACATTGTATTTCGGATATGGAAATTATTATATAATCCATGGTCCATGGATTATAATGAAATAAAAGTTTCATCGAAATCATAGTTTTATGTTTGTTTTATTTAACTTTACTTTTAAAAGCGAAAAATGAATAATTCATACATTTGTTGCTGCAACATTTTCGTGATCCACATGAGTGGGTGTATGCAAGAGTAGCTCACACTCAGTGCCTTTTAATTTGAAACGCACTCAACAGAACATATGGCTTAACAAGAGTTCTGCACATCTGTTTAAAAATCATTTATTAGATTAGCCCATTACTCAACGCCTCGAAGTGTTTGTTATCTTGCAGGCGAGTGTACCAACATAAAAGTGAAATAATAATCGAAAGTCGAATGTACGTAGCCCTCGAAATTTGAAAATTCCCCTTATTTTTTTAACACACCTCGTACATCAAGGTGATCGTCGCTTAAAAAGAGAGACAGGTGGTTGTATCGGGAATCGAACCCTTTATCATATGCATGATAGCAGCGCTTTTTAACCATAGAGTTACAGTTTGTCACACCAAAAATTTGATATTGCACTGAAAACCTGTAGTCGGTTGATACAATCTAAGCGTGAAGAGTGCGTTTTGACTGGCGCACGTATCTGGTGATAAGAAGAACCATCATAATGCATATGGAATTTAATTTGAATTTATGTTGCCTACACGCACTTTCTCATTTATTTCTTGATTAAGTTTCGCCGCAAATAGACTATCTTAAATTAAGTCAAGCTAATAGAAGTACAAACAATCGCAGCTAATTAATAAGTCGCTGTGTTGCCCACATTATACGATCCATTGTTTCCAATTTAAGGGGAGGGCATTAATCTGACATGCTTTATCCTATTTGTCGAAATTTTGGTTAAATTTTGATACCAAACATTTGCTCATTACCGCAAATAAGATTGAATTTGTCAGATTTATCAGATGATGTGAATTCCGACTTCAACATTCCGCCTAAGCTGCTGGCTGCTGGCTGCTTACTGTTGACAGCAACAGCAGCAGTTACACATTAAGGCATTTGGCTGTGATGTGCTTCCATAGCTGTCTATTTTCAGCAGGCAAATCAACAGCACAGCAGCCGGGACGAATGTGAGTAACTGTATTGTGAGTAAACTGATTCAATTCCAGGGCAGCGCAAACAAAAAAAATTATATAATTTTTTTTTGTTAATTAAATTTAAAACTTTTTCAATAGTGGCAGCATATTTTTTAGAATAGTTGTTGTTCTGCTGGCAGTTTTAGTTTTCAATATAAATAGGCAAATTTTAAGTACTTCTCATTAGATGTATTTGCCAGTAGAAATTAGATTAAAAAAAGTTTTTCCAAATTGTATTCAGATGCAGTTGATTTTGATAAAATTAAAAAACTTTTACTACAGCATCTCACAAGTGCGCCATCACATTCATATTGTATCGACATCAGTCTTTCAATGCTCACATTCATTTACTTCTTTGCTTCTATTCTGACCAACTAACCCGCAAGATATGAGCCTGCTAATATGGTGCGACAGACTAATTTTGTTTATGTGCTGTTTAAACAAAATAAAGTTTTAATTAATTGTATGCTACAGTGCATTGTTATCTATGGTTTTCTGATTTATGTAGTTTGCAAAAAGTTAACAATTTCATTGTTTTTTTTAAATTGAAATTAGTGTTCTTAACTTTGAATTGCTGTAGTGGGATTAAAATAAAAAAAAAAAATAGAAACAAAAAAAAAATAACAAATTCTACAAACAAAGTTTAATGGATTGTAAATCCTATTATCACTTTTTTTCATATTAAACTGAAATTAATTAAGCTGAAGTGAAGGATTTTGACACTTTCAAGAACAGAAGATAATCTAATTTACAGTTGACTACTCACGACATGAGTTTTAAGAACGGCAAACAACTAAAAAAAGGAAAATTAAACTTTTGAATTTTTGTTTTTTTTTTTATACAATTTTATGCTTTTTGTTATTTTAAAAATAATTCGTGACTTGTAGTAAATTATTCTCAAGGAGTGGAATAAAAGGAGTGAAATTTACCACCCAGAAATTCAAGTAATAGTTTGTTTTGCCCTTTACCTCGTTTATTACCATTTTGCTGTGCCAACCAATTTTGATTGAGAATAAAACCATTTAAGAGACAAACTTAAGAAGCTCAACTTCGAGAATTTTGCTAAAACAATTCAGATAGTTTGCTTTGCACTCTGCCGAAATGCGTTGTCTATAACATTGATCAAAAAATTTTGGAAGAAATTGACTGGAGAAACGAAGCATGATTTTTCAACTAATCTGGGTGCGATGAATTCGAAAATTGGGCTATCACGTCTTGTTCATTTTTTACCACATATTGGCTATACTATAAAACAGTCAATACTGATACTACAATTTCGTAATTATTAATTTGACAGAAAGAAGCCCACATCTATTCTAAATCCTCATAATAGCAGCGTTTAAGCATGTCAGGCAGATCGCGTATTACTGATTCAAGCTATTTTTACTTTGTGTGTGATGAATATTTGGTTGGTAACAAAAGATATGCAATCAATATCAGAATCATTAAAATATGCATATTTACATTATTTGGGTTTTGCTGTCAGAAACTTGAACAAACCGTGGACACCGACAATGTATTGCAATAACTGCAGAACTGTTTTATACAAGTGATCAAATAGCAAGAAGATCTATTTCGATTTTTCAATTCAATTCCTGTACTTTGGAGACAGTCAAGTAACCACCAAACTGATTATTATTTCTATATGTATATAACAAAAGTTGCTGGATTCAATATGAAAAATTGAAAAAATATTACTTACGCGAATTTCTTATCGGTTTCCAAACCAATTCAACGTTCACCAAATGAATCATTGCCAGTCAGTGAGCCCGAAACATCTTTCACCAGCAGTGCTAATTTGTATCAGGCTGATGATGAACGCCATTTAGTGACTCAAGCTAAGCTGAATGATCTACTTCGGGATTTGCATTTAACGTAGCAAGACGTAGAATTACTAGCTTCACGTATGCAGCAGTGGAAACATCTTGCATTTGGGCCAAAGTAGTAATCAATAGAGATAGAAGCTTGGAATTGGCTGTATATTTTGAACAGAAATACTCCATTCTATACTGCACTAATTGTTGATGGTTTATTTCAAAAAATGAACCAGCCATGTGACAAAACTGAAGGGAGATTATTTATGGATGGCTCTAAGTACACTTTAAAGTTTCTTCTTTTGGATAATGGGAATGAAAAATCATCAATACAAATTGCTCATGCCGTTAATACAAAGGAAAATTACGAATCAATGACTGAAATTTTGACATTACTCAAAATTTCGACATTACGTATAGGATAATAAATGGAAGATCTGTGGTGACCTTAAGGTGTGTAATTTAAATTTGTTTCTATTTATTAGTATAGACCATCGTAAATAACTGTAAATTAATCTGAATCAGGTCATTGGTTTGTTGACTGGTAAGCAAGGAGGTTTCACAAAATGTTGTTATTTCCTTTGTCTGTGGAATAATCGCACCACATATCATCATTATGTCAAAACAGAGTGGCCAAAAAGAACTGAGTATTTACCAGGGAAACAAAACATTTCAAATAAACCATTAATTAATCCAAATGACGTTCTTCTTCTGCCGCTGCACATAAAATTGGGCCTTTTAAAGAACTTTGTCAAGGCTTTGGGCGAAGATGGTGCAGCATTTAAACGTTTGTTAGTGGTTTTTCCTAAAATTTCATATGCTAAAATCAAAGAAGGCAAATTTTTTGGCCCTCAAATCAGGAAACTATCGAACGATGACAATTTTTCGCAATGTTTATTGGAGAAAGAATATGCAGCCAGGAAATTTTGCAAGAGCATCGTGATCAGTTTTCGTGGAAACAATAAGAGTGAAAACTACACACAAATTGTTGCTGAAATATTGAAAAATTATCACGAATTAGGCGTACGAATGTCACTCAAAATGCAATTTCTTCATTCGCATTTAGATTTTTTTCCAAAAAACCTAGGAGCGGTAAGCGACGAACAAGGGGAGCATGCTCACCAAGATTTAATGAAAATTGAAAATAATTATCAAGGATTTTGGGACAAAAGCATGCTGGGAAACTATTACTGGACTCCAATACGTGAAACCGAACCAAAAAAATTCAAACCACGTTCAAATAACGCCATTCATTTTTGAAAATTCATCGATTTTTTAATAAACTAATGATTTTATACGTAAAAAACGAATAAAAAAATTCTTTTTGCATCTCGAAAATCTGACGTGATAGAGAAAAGCCAATTGCGGATTAGAATTCAGCCCACCAAATTACCCTAGGAAAGATACATATTTGGTTGCTCCAGTCCAAAACCTTGTTGGCTAGTGTAATCATTCCATACCAAGTCTGAGCTTCACTTGAGTTAAAAACAAAGTAATGGGAGGGATTTACTGTCGCCAGGGATTTATCTTTGAAGTCATTCCATTAGTACAGTATTTAACAAAACCTGTTGTGCTGCTAACCTGCATAACGCGATCATCCAAGGAATTGAGAACCAAAAGGTGTTGGTTAACCGATTTCATACAATAGCTGTACGATTTTTGTACTAAAGGCTGGATGTGATTGATTTAAGAATGAACGGGTGAAGTGTTTCTCCTAGATTTGCAGCTTTCTGTAGCTCTGACAAGAATTAAGACAAAACAGGTAGATGCCAACAAATTTGTGCAGGTAGCACGAATCAAACGTATTTCTACTATTTTCCAAAAAAACTTTCTGAAGCACAGCCACTAAAAAGTGTGTGCACAGGAACAAGGAGTAGTTCCTTATCTCATCCATTAATTTTCATAAATGGTAAAAATATTGAAAAAGTTTTTTTATACTGAAACAATATTGACAATTATGATATTCGTTTAAATAACAGAATATATTTCAATTAAAAGTAGACTATCAAAGTTGAGGTTTCTAGTTTATTTAAAATGTAAGAAAATTTGCCAAGTATGGAAAATTCCTCTTTGTTTGGAAAAATCTGAAATATTATGACAGAAAGCGGTCTTCAAAGCAATATAAATATTTAATATATTAAGTTATTGAAAGTAAGTAGAGTTATTGACTAACATTTCACTTTGTCATTGTCTTTGTCTTTTTTGTTTTAAATCATCTCAAACTATTTTAGCTCTCTAGATCCCTGTGTCCTTGAGGGTATTCGGCACATGCATGGAGAATATTGAAAATTGTATTGATTAGTATTTTTGTCGACTTTTCGTAATACTTTAAAGCATTTCAAATATATCATTAAATAGAAAATTCGATTTTAGGCTAACATCAGTAGTCCTTTGGGTGCTCGGCCTCTGATGGGTTAAATCGAACTCAATTTCAAACAAATGTGTGGGTAAATAAAGTTGATGTTTATTTTTTTTTTGCGGCAATGAATACTACTTTTATTTATTTTTATGCTTGGCAATTTTGCTAGACATATAAATAGGACGACTTTCATTGATGTCCCTTTGTTTGGTTCTTGATGTGTATACTATATTTGTATAAATGTGTTTGCATCTATTTGTAATAACGTTTGATTAAATCTATAAATGTTTAATCATAATCAAATACAGAAGAAAATAAAAGCGGAAAATACATTTCATGTGTTGTAGCTATTCATTGAATGTAGAATGAAAATCATGCGAGGTATTTAAAATGTCACGAATTTTACACAAACAGTTGAAAAAAAATGTTCTCCATTTTTCAACATAATCTCTTTTTAGCTCGATATACTTTTTGCAGCGATATTCAGCAGCTTCTATTCTCTGTTTATAGTAAGAATTGTCAAACTCTTTAAAATAGCCCACAACCGCAAGCTCCACCTCCTCCTTGTTGGCAAATCTTTTACTATCGAGCCATTTTTTCAAGTTTGCAAATAGAAAATAGTCCGTGAGAGCTAAATCTAATGAATATTTATTGCGGTAAAAGATCGTCCAACTTTCTTTTGAAACATCTTCACGACGCGAGAGCAAAAACTACTCAAAGCAAGCGCGGCACCCATCTTGCGCACAGCTTTCTCATCTTCAAATCTTCGGTCAATATACGATATAGAAAACTTTTTGAAATGCTTATCATTTCAGCTACCTCATGCACCTTCAGCCGATGATCATCCAATAACATTTTGTGCATTTTCTTAACTGTGTCTGGCGTGGACACCAGTCGCAAACAAAGGAGCAGATTCCTCCAGGATAGAAACTAACTCGGCTTTAATATTGATAGAGCTGAGATCTTTCAAATGAAAATATTGAATTACATGACGATGACCAATTTTCTCTATATTTACAAATTCACAGATCGTTTACTTTTGATGGCTTAAATAAAAATACTAAACAACGTGGCGCCTTCAAACTTAAAACATATGTTTTATAATGCTGCAACTTTTAACCAAAACAATTTTTTTTTTGGACTACTAGCGCCATCTATGCGTCAAGTCGGTTAGTTTTAGAACCGCCCTCGTGTATCGATTTATTTCTTTGTCATCGTTAAAATCATCTCTTTAAAAATCTTCAGTAATTACTCCCAAAACCATAGCGGTGCCTTACAAAAAAATTTGACCCACCTGCTACACCCGCGGACCAAAGTGTCGTGGATAACAAAAAGACTCATTGCCTGTAATTTCCTAGTATAACTTTACAATAACAATTACGGATCCGAAGAAAAGCCCTTCACGTATATTTGCTGATTCTATTCCACCGCCCACTTTTTTACAATAATTATATTAGGTTATTATAGTAGGCCCTATAAAAATTCGAAACTTAATAAAATGAGAGTTTATTTCCTGATAATGGGAAGAATTGCTGTAGGACATCGTCCTTACATCCGGTGAACAAGTAAAAGTTTTTAACTAATTTGAATCCAAAAAATTTACCTGTCACTGACGTTCCTTGTCCCTGATAGCTGCTGTAAAACTTACACGTAAAATATATTTTTTAAATAGTATAATTGTTTGAAAACACTTGAAAATGTCACCATTTTGTGAAGGTAATTCAAATGTCCTGACAGTTTGTCTCTACTGAGCAGATTTTGTTCAGTTTCGAGTTCAATATGGTCATAAACATGTGACATCTTCGTATATAAGTGGAGGTGTAATGTTTACATTGTCATTGGTGTTTAACGAAGATCAAGGAAATACAGGGTTCTCCATTTAGTGGTTTCAAAACCGCTGGTCTGGCAAGACTGTCAGCTGTTAAATGCCTGTCATATGAAGTGTTATTTATCTAGTGAAAGGTATGCCATTTACGAATGTAGGTCGTTTAATAACCGAAGAATGCGTAAAAATGATTAAAATTTACCGTAAAAATGGTGATTCACACCTGGGCATATTTCATGCATTACGGGGTGAATATGGTCGTTATAATCGACCTGATGTGCAAGGAATTGCCAGGATTATAAAGAAGTTTGAAGAGACTGCAAGCGTTACAGATGTGGTCAGGCCTGTGCATCTTCACAGTGTACGCACCGCTGAAAATATCGCTTCTGTTAGTGAAAGTGTGGCGGATAATCCGAATTTCAATTCAGAGCGCTACGGCCGTATAATAACCGACTTTTTTTGGCCGGCAGTTGAAGATTACGAACTGGACGATATGTGGTTTCAACAAGACGGTGTCACGAGCTACACAACATGACTAATTTTGGTTCTATTGTATGAGAAGTTTTCAGAAAGCGTAATTTCACGTTTTGGCGACATCAATTGGCCACCAAAATCATGCGATTTGACGCCGTTTATCTTTTTCTGTGGGTCTATGGGGCGTGGACTACCCGCAAACGTTGGAGCAATTGAAAGCTAACATTCGTCAAGTTATCACCGAGATGTCGCCCAAGAAAAGTAGTCGAAATCTACCTCAAAAGAATCGACTGCTGCAACCAATCCAGAGGCGGTCATTTAAATGATGTTCCTTTTCGTATATAACGGCGAGGTCCAAGCATTATATTGAAATGAAAGTTTCATCGAAATCATAGCTTTATGTGGGCTTTATTTAATTTTACTTTTAAACCCGAAAAATGGATAACCCGGTATATGTACATTTTGGGCTATCACA
>JAHXMU010000565.1:570425-602197 GCA_019455685.1 Philornis downsi
AACAAACAAATAAGAAAAAGTTAAAAGCTGCCACAAAACTTTTTAATGTTAAACCGGTGTTCTTATTCATGGGAAAGAAATTGTCAGTGGAAAGTTTGAAGGTCAAACAAGACAACCCCATGTAATATTTCTTTCGAAGAACGAGTAGGCTATTTCTAATCGCCTGGGGCGCTGTGTGGAAGCTCACAATTTCGTCAAATAGTGGAGAAGAGTAATTCTTGCATGACTGCTTTTATGGACTAAGCAATCGATTTAATGACGGAGTCGTCTTTCGTTGAACAAAAATCCGGATCCGCAAGACAATGCGCCATTTCTAATTTTTTGTTTTTTTTTTTTTTTTTTTTATTAATATAAATATAAATTTAAACAAAAAAAAAAAAAAAAAAATAGATAACTATGCACAAATTTTGAATTTTATTCCATGATTTCGCAAAAACTAAATCTTGTTATTACCTAAAAGTGAATTAATTGAATAGAGTTACAATCGATATGGAAGGTAAAAAGGTTAGAAACCTTCAATTGCAAGACAAAAATAAATAGTAAAGCTAAACATTAAGAGAAATTTATTGTTCATAGAGAGAGATTATCTGCGAAGGTGACCACTTTAGATACAAATTTTCAGTTTGATAAAGTCACCTTGTTAAGTTATCAATAGGGTGTCCCAACAAGAACGCAAGATTTAATTTGGCGCCATTCGAAGTGTCATTGTTTGACATTTGAACAATTGTTATTGTTTCCTAGTAGAAGTAAAAGCGCTAGTAAAAATGGAGCGCTACCCGAATGAACAACGCATTCTCATTGTGAAATTGTTTTACCAAAAAGGTGAAAGTTTTGCGGCCACAGTTCGCAAATTGCGATCAATTTGGGGTCACAATAATGCTCCAAAAGAGTCAACTGTAAAGAGATTAATGGATAAATTTGCCAAAACTGGGTCTGTTAGTGATGTAAAGACAACAACGCGCCTTCGACCAGGTCGATCGACCGAAAATGTCGCAGCTGTACGTGATGATGTCGCTCAAACTCCATCCATCTCAATTCGACACCGAGCTAAGCAAATTGGTGTCTCCAAATCCACTATGCAGCGAATTTTGACGAAAGATTTGCATCTTCATGCATACAAAGTTCAATTGACTCAGGAACTGAAGCCAGCTGACCATGGACAGCGAAGGGAGTTCGTTAATTGGGTATTGGAGAGACAACATGAAAATGCTGATTTTGCCGATAAAATCATCTTCAGTGACGAGGCCCATTTCCATCTTAATGACTTCGTCCATAGGCAGAATTGTCGCATTTGGGGTGAGGAAAATCCTCGAGTGATTCACGAGAAGCAAATGCATCCTCAACGTGTCACTGTGTGGTGTGGAGTTTGGGCTGGAGGATTCATTGGACCTTTTTTTATGAAAATGAGGCATGTCAGCGCAAACAGTCAATGGTGTTCGGTATCGTGAAATGATAACCAGTTTTTTCGTGCCTAGAATTGAAGAAATGAATGTGGAGGGCATGTGGTTTCAACAAGACGTTGCCACATGTCATACAGCCAGAGAAACAATTCAACTGCTGCATCGGTCATTTTCCGGTCGTGTTATTTCGCGTTTTGGAGACTAAAATTGGCCGCCTAGATCGTGCGATTTACCACCATTAGACTTTTTTCTGTGGGGTTTTTTTAAGTCGATGGTTTACGCGAATAAGCTGACGACGACTCAAGTCTTGAAAGAGGAAATTGGACGCTGCATTAATGAAATACCCCAGCATTTATGCAAAAGGGTCATTGAAAATTTCATTAAAATATCGCGTGTGTGCCAGCAAAGCCGCGGTGGCCATCTGCCCGATGTGTTGTTCCATAAGTTCGTATCCTGTTTCTTCATACAACAGAAGGGCGGCACCTCCAGCGTTTTGTTGAAAATCATTTTTAAGCATTTGTTTTGAAGAATTTGCATTTTTCGTAAGTGGCTCTTTGTCGCGTTATGCCATATAGGTGAAGCGAAAGATATTATAGGCCTTACAACACACTCGTAAATAAGATTCTTATTTTTAAGGCTTAGATTCGATCGTCTGTTTAAAAATGGTCATAATGCGCTAAATGAACGCAGTGCCTTATAGCCAGATAATTGAATATGTTTCTGGAAGGAGAGTTGTTTTATTTTATCTAAAATCACCCCAAGAAATTTGTCTTCATTTTGAGTTTCCATCGTGGTGCCTTCAAAGAAGGATAGTTTTTTTTTATCTAAAATCACCCCAAGATATTTGACATCATTTTGAGTTTTCATGGCGTTGCCTTCAAAGTATATTGGTTTCGTCAGGATTCTTTTCGGAAATTTGTTGAAAGGGAAAATTATGCTTTGAGTTTTGCGAACGTTGATCTTAGTTTTCCATTTCTTTAAGTATTTGTTGTCAGGCCATATGACTATTTTCCATTTTCTTTAAGAGGGCGTTTGTTAACTTGCTTGATGAATGAATTTGCGCCGTATCGTCTGCGTAATAAGCAATGTCAACTTGTTTGAAATCCAAAGTACAGATCGAGTACAAAATTGGTGATAACATTGATCCTTGAGGTAGTCCTACCAGAATACTTTTGAATGACGAGATACCCAACCCGAACGAATACCCAACGAACGTAAGTCACGTGTGCTTACATTGAGCCATGGTCAGTCACTCAAAAAAAAACTACTCGGACAATTTTGCAATCGCTTGACTCATTATTATTCGATCGTGGGTCAAAGATGAACAAAAAATCTCATGCACCGTATTTCACTGCTGAATCGTGCCAAATTGACCCGTTTCTGAAACTTGTGGTGGCTGAGGATGAAAAAGTCAAGCGAAAACGATCGTAGTCGAATCGAGATGAACCGGAGCGAACAGTAGGCTAGTCGGAATTGACAGTAAGGGAGGTTTACGTTTGTGTTTAGTGTTATCTATTGTGAGCTGTGCAGAGCTTGCCCTACCAATTCGACACTCTGAAGCAAACAATCGACCAGAAGTGGCCAGCTTTGGCTAATAGAAGAGAAATTGTGTACTATCAGGACAACGCTAAGCGCACACACATCGATAGTGACTCACCAAAAGTTCAGGGAGATTCTTATTTAACCACCTTATAGTGCAAATCTGGCACCAAGTGATTGAAGTAATCTGTTCTTGTTTGCTATGTCGAATGATTTTGCTGGCGAAAAATTCGCCTCAAGAGATGCTTGTGCAAATTGACTGTCCCAGCTTTTGGTAATAGAGGCGGGAGTTGCTATGAGAGAGGCAAAACAGAATTATCTTCATAACGGCAACAAATTATTGAGTAAAACTGTATACATTTTGTATAAATCAAATCATACTAACTATGCTAAATAAAAACTTAAAATTTCATGAAAAAATAATGGATTTCTTTTTACTACACAGTACACTTATTCCATATTAAGAGTTCCATAGTTCTCAAAGAAACAGGCAGAACTTGGTATAAGCTGATCGACATAGACAGAAAACAGAGAATGATTGCAGATTTAGGTTTTTTTTTGTTTTCTTGAATAAATATGGAAAGCTTTTATTGAATTTACTTCTATATTTAGAAACATTTCGTATATACTTCCTTAATAATCAAAGCCAATTAGAATTGTGACTTTGGAACTTTGGAAAAACCGTTTAACAACATGGAGAAACTGTTTACCCTGTCTTTCATTGATTAGATTTGAAACAATAAATATTGGTTTTTGGTTTTTGTATGTATATTCTAGGGACACATTTTGAGATATGCTTGTCGATCCTTAATGTGGTCGATGATTATTTGTTATTAAAATTTGAAAAGAAGATATAAATGGATATAGATAGAAAACAATAAAATCATGTTATAGGTATCGGTTTTCCACGGATTCCCTGCAGGTTTTAATGGGAACTGTCCTCTTGACTTGGAGGTTCTGCGTCGAGCAGTTGACTTTCGGGTGAAGAGAGGATGCTCGGTGGCCGGTATGGACCTTGTAAGGGATATACAGTCCATAGAAAACCTGCGTAGGGCAGAACGCAGGGCAGTTTTGGGGGAGTGTGTGACAACTCTATGGCAAGCCAGATGGGATCAGTCGCACAAGGGTAGAGCCACATACGCTTTTGTCCGGGACGTTTGCTTCGTCAATGGAAGTCCTGACTTTGGTTTTAACTTGAGTCTGAGTTTCACATTGACGGATCATGGTTGTTTGAACGACCATGTTTCTGCACAAAAGAAGTTTGGCTGAGAATAGTAGTTGTGACTGTGGGCATCAGACAGAGGATTGGAAGCATGTTTTATGCGACTGTCCTCTGTATGACGATACCAGGAATTTGGACGCATTAGGGGTTGTGAGGGTTGAAGGTAATTGAGAGGTGACGGGCATGTTGTCTTCAGAAAACAGGCTGGCTGAAGCACGTCACTTTGCAGGTAGGTTGTTTGGTAGGCGTCGGGGTAGGAGAGAGCTGTAGGTGTTATGGGCTCTGTTGTGAAGATGCACTGCCATGGTTGTTGTACAATGTACGATGCCCCCGCTCCCTCTTCTCTTCTTTTCTTTTCTTCTCTTCGCCTCTATCTTCTGTATGCGCTTGCATAGTGCAAGGACGTGTAGCTGCAACCTGTTGCAGGTGCATGTCAGTGCTTCGTGGAAGTGTGTACGATAAACGACCAGTTCCATGCGGGGTATGATATAGCGAAACTGGAGTAGTTTTATCTGCGAAACTCTGACCAGAGGGTTTTTATTTTCTGGTAGCACGGGAGATCAGGGACCTCAAGAACTATTTGTTCTTGCCTAATCGTGTGGGAGCATCGTGCTGGCTGTGGCTGCCCGAACACGTGTTTTTAGTGATCTTGCGTTGCTTTAGGGAATTAAGGAACTTGGAAACACTGTTCTTCGTCTATCTGAGGTGTCTAGATAGGCCTCATTCCTAACCGGGAGGAAATTCACTTTATTCCAGTGACTTCTAAGGTACTTTGGCTGAGAGAGGAAGCAAGTCCTGAGGAAATGTTCTAAGGGGATATGCTTCGTATCTCGAAGGTGCTTCGACTAATCCTTCCGGGATTAGTTTGAGTTCCCCAAAGGGGCGCTGGCTATCACAAAGACGTCAAAGCGAGATCCACATAAAATTAGACAATTGTTGTTGTAGGTATCTGTGAAGACAAGAATGTAACCCTCCAAAATACATCAATATTGTTTTAATATAACATACCTTCTATGAGTTACGATACCCCCTATACATGGTATACTTTTTACGAAAATGCAAAGTATCCGCAAATTTAGATCTGAATATTTTGTAAAATGCATTGAATATCGATCAGGAAGGTATAAAATAATACTATAAATGGCAGTTACATAACACAAAAAGGAAATTATAAAAAATTAAGAAGTCGGAATGAAAAATTTATACTTTTGTGTCGATTGGATTTTACACTGTTGTACTAATTGCGTTTGGTTAAGGCCACAAAGGAGATATAAATATTAATTTATTGCATAATATAGATTACATGCGTAATTCGCTTGTTACTTTCCATATCTGCGAAAATGAAACCTTTCTGTAGCAACTAAGAAACAGAAGAAACAAATTTCAGGTCAGTAAATTTTCGCTAAATAATAGCCGACATTGTTATAGAATTTGCGAACTGGTGACTTTTAACGAATATCTGATGTGACGCAAAAAAATTTATGCAAAAGTAAGTGTCTTGTTCTACTATTTTGGCTTTTGCCATTTTGATTGTCATTTCAGTTATGCAGATGTTTGCAAAACAAGTGAAACTACACTGCTTTGATAAGGCAAAAAAAAAAAGCATACGCATCAAACTGAGAATCCTTGAAAGGGTGGGCATTAACAATTTAAATAGAAAAAATACGCCCCAATGACATGAGAACATACTTGTAACTGCTGCACTAATCCAATACAAAGATTTTATTTGTAAGTGGAAAAATGCCTCAAGTAATTTTCGTGTGAGCCAGGTCTTTTATTCTTTGCACAATATCCTTTTTGCTACTAACACTTTGTTATTTTTGCTTGCTCCAAAAGCAAACAACTACACAATTCATTTTCACAAAGTGAAAGGAAAGAAAAACGTATTCATTTGCACATAAATTCGTTTAAAGTTCTTGGGCTCGTTACCGAACCTTTTAGATTTTTTACATCACATTCATTTTTCGTTTCTAATAGCCACAAATCATTTCACTTTGACCTCCGGCCAACTGAAGTAGAGAATCTAATCTGTTACAAATTGGAGCTTGCAGCTGAAGGTCGTATTTTTCACATATTTCATATATTTGTTAGGTTCAATTGAGGCTCGTCATTTATATTCCATTTATAATGTGTACATGATTTGTTGGATACGGTTGCGATGATCAAACAGGATTACTGCCTTTGTGTATATTCGTAAAGCTGTTAAATGGGGGAATGGCGAGGAGTACCCTCTTGCAAGGTGGACTGAAATCACTGATGTATAAATAGAACGACCTTGTTTTATAAAACTCAAATACACTTTATCGGCCATACAACGCTGTATCCTGTGTAATGGTAATGGAAGTGGGGCAACAATTCTAGAACTTAAGAAGGGATAAATATACATCCTGTTTACATAAAGCATTCACAACGATAGACGAACGAACACATGGTTTTTATAAAACGAATACAAATTTTCATTCACTATCCAATTATGTCAGAATTACTTTTTTTTTAACTTTTCCTCATATTGATTCTCATAAAAATAGCTATTTTATCGTAATTCTCCTTCACAAAAGGAAACAAAACTTTACAAAACATTCGAAAAACCCCTATTTGAATTGCAAAGAGACACTCAAATGGTAGTCGAACAAGTGGAGTGATTGACTCAGTGAAGACAGGGTGATAATGTTTAATATTTGGGTTCATCTAGTTGCTGATTGTAGATGACGGGCATGAAAGAAAGAAAAGGAATCGAAAACCAACAAATGTTGTGTGTTGCAAATACTTTATTTAGACTCAAATTTCAAATATTTTTGCCGAATTCTCTATGCTATTGCTTTATAATTTAGTTTAATGTCAGTCAGCTAATGCCATCCTACTGTATGCACTCTCCCTTAAATATGAAAGCGGATTAGAAACGCTAATAAAATATCGACTTAGCCGGTTTTTCAGCATGTCCACAATTAGTGCATTTCGTTAAAAAAACGTGAAGAAGTTACATAATCCTTTTTAATTTAATGAATTTTAACACTAAAAGTAATCACATGGATGGGTTGAGACAATTCTGTTCAAGGCAGTGGTTTCCACTCAGTCCCAAAAGCGAGGCAGGGTAGGGGCTTTCAATGGTTTAATATACATGTATGTACCTACCTATATATATCTACTCTTTATCATTTTTCATCGTTGGAAAAAAATCTGAATAATGCCAATTTCTCTGGAGATTGGTTCAGTCCTTGTATGGTTTCCTCTTTTTCATACACTACCAATTTAGCCTGCAGTCTGCAGCATTATTGTCGTGACAACTCGTTGCCATATAAGTGGGCGTGTCAGGAACACCTTCTTCTCTGATATAAATGATATCGAATTAGCTGACTTTGCAAGTGAAAGTCTATATTTTTAATGCATTTCCATAACCAAACCCAAGTTTGGTGCAGTCTACCTTATGGAATGTTGTCTTGTATGGCCTGTCTTAAAAATTTAAAAAAAAAAAATTTTCTGGAAATGGCTTTGATTCTTGTATGGGCAATTTATTTTCCTACTGTAGTATATGAGTGTAATTTGTCTAAGTATATGCTCTAGAAAGATCATTAAAGCCGTGCCTAGAACATTTAAGTATGATATATGTAACCTCTTTCCCTCTTTATCTGTGGGTGGGACTTTTCTAGAATTACGTTTACGACAATAAGCTATGTTTGCTCCTTTCACTCCTATTATATATCTATAGTTTATTGTTATCTCCTTTTCATCTGTTATGTAAATAAGAACATTCTAAAATTAAGTCTATGATATACACTATTCTGTAAATATGTTTGTCTTTGTTGCACCCATTATGTAAATATGTGTTCTCTCTGAAATATTATAGCATTTTCTAGAATAAGTAATTTTAGTATAAATAGAGCAACTTTGTACGTTTTTGGGAATTAATAAAGTTGACGTTGATGTGGAAATACGCTCCACGATACCAAACTACTGAGCCAATTTGTCGCAAATTTAAGCTTAACCTATGCCTATGAATATAAAATCACGATCAGGATTACATATATTTTATAACATGCCAGATAAGTATTTGTAGGAATGACAGAGTTATCACATTGTGTTTGAATCCGAACTCAACATTAATTTAAAATAGTCCTAATTTTATATTCCTTCCTGTATTATGAGTATTTTCTTCTCTTGTATTGATTAATCACTCAAACAGTATTCTAGCAGTAAGTTTCGTTAATAGACAGAGGCTTATCGATCTTTACTTCTAACGACATAAGTCAGTTCGTCTCTAAATCTCAGTCCATTAAGTAATCCTCAGTTATTGTATAGAAGAAAAGAATCATTAGAAAAGCTAAAATTTACTGTCATTTTTACCCAACTATCATTAATAATTTATTATTGTGGCCTTGAAGGTGAATTATATTTGCAGACAAATAAAATCCGAATTTAATTCTTACGTGCTTTGGCGTTCTCATTTCTCTAAAGCCTCTTAAGCAAATATTAGTCGATGTTCCAAACCCCCCATACCCGCGAAAACATTTTGTGGTTAAAAAGGCGTTTTAAACTGAGCATTAATTAATACTCTTTTGTTCTTATAACGCTCAACTAAATTTGTCCATGCCATTTCGATTCCGTCATTAGTCAGTGGACATGTTTTGAGAACAGCTCTGGCCTCGCCCTGGGTTTTTATTAATAAGTGGCATAATTTTATTAACTAACGATAATAAAAAAGTATCGAAAATCAACCATTTGAAAGCCTACTCAAAGCTGTGGTTAAATTACTTTTTATTGCAACTGTCCATACAGACTCGTATTTTGAGCGTGTTCTGTAATTTCGCTTGTTTCGTGCTTGATTTTGTCAGTTCATCTCAAGCGTGTTTTGCGATCTTTACAATGAATAAAAATACAATGGATTATAAATAGGATTCTGTGTGCCGGATGTCACAAAATGTAACAAAAGTCTTACGCTAGATCGACTTTATCAAAAATATGTGAATTTGAGTGGTACAGTGCATTCAAAAGCGGTCGAGATGTCGACCATCAATGTCTTTAATTAAAGTTAATGTCACTAAAATGAAGAAAATGGTGACTGAATATATTTATTTGAATTCGAGATATATATAGGTACAATCGACATTCGAGATGTAGCCGCTGAATCTTCTGCGTCTCGTAAAATTGTACAAGATTTTTTGGCTGTGAAATATGTACGTTACTACTCGTTTAGTACTGAAAGACCTGAATTTTCTTCTAAAAATCAAACGGATAAGGATCGTTGAAGACATGCTGAAGCGAGTAAATTCCTACTCACATTGGTGAAATACATAAATGGTGATGAGATATGGGTTTACAAGTTTGATACGCAAACTACACAACAAGCTTCGAAATGACTCTTTCTAACTAAGTCGAAACCGATGAACTACGTCAAAATCGATCAGAAGTCAAGATAATGTTGACTGTTTCCTTTCATTACCGCGGTGCTGTGCACCCGAAATTCTTGCCAGAAGGTGAGATGTTATATAAATAGTATTATCTGATGTTGTTTTAGCGTTGTTTAGCGTTTGAGAGAGCAGTATAGGTAGATTTGTGGTCATTAATTTTTGACCACGATATATCAAAAAATATTGTCGAAAAATCACCGAATTCATGTCATGGCTCCAGTGACTCTTTTTTTCTCCTTCCAAACTTTAAATTAACAAGTTGAAGGTTTAGCGCAAGAGTATTATTTTAGCAGAGGCCTACTTTGAAGGCAATACAGTAATTTTAAACGAATAATAAATAATTTGTATTTTTATAGATCAATTTCTAAATTCCTTTATACTTTTACATGCTCTATGCTGTTCTATTAAAGACCCTTTGATGTGCGAAAACATTTAAAAGGTGTCTAACCGTAATGAGTAGGCCTTCGAGGAACATTAAGTCATATCGACTATGCAGTGCAACTGTAAATTTATTAAAAAGCGACGTCCATGGCATCATCAAACTTCTTCCTTCGACAGGCTTAAGAGGATTTCTTCTTTGAATCAATGATTTATCGGTTTCAAGTTGTTGGTGGTGTAAATGTTGTATTGTATTGTATTGTATTGTATTACAATTTCTGCCAATGTCGTAAAGATGAAAGAGATCTGTTCATAAAATTATTCGATATGCCTACTAGAAAGAATATAGTTGAATTCTAACAACAAATTTTATATATTTTAGGAGTTTTTACGTATTTTACCTTTAAAAATTTGCAATGGAAAATTCATTTGGTTGTTTCAAAACTGCCGGTCTGGCAATGCTGTCAGCGGTTAAATATCTATTATTTGAAGTGTTATTTATGTAGTGAAAGGCTTGCTATTGACAAATATGGATCGTTTACTGACCAAAGATGCGTAAAAATAGTTAAAACTTACTATATATGTATATAAGTGGTGATACAAACGTGGGATTTCAATCGAACAACATTTAATGGAGCTCAGTTTTCGCTCGTCAACAAGCAAAATTGTCACATGTAGGCCTTGGAGAAAAGCCATTGTACACGGAATAGATGACTATTTGGTGCGCATTATGATCTAGCGATATCATTGGCCCATATTTTTTCGAAAATGGTGCAGGAGGAACCTTAAAAGGATCTACTGCTGCAACCAAACCAGAGGTGGTCATTTAAAAGATATTGTGTTTCGTACATCATAATGGCAAGTTCCAAGCATTATAATGAAATAAAAGTTTCATCAAAATCATAGGTTCATGTGTGTTTTATTTAGCTTTACTTTTGAGACCGAAAAATGAATAACCCTATACTTACATATTTATAGTTTAACATTGGTTTACATTCCCACATCAATTCTCGTCATGTGAGTTTATTGAGTGTGTTTGATTTATTGGAAAACAAAACTGACATTTTTACCAAGAATTGTTATTAAACAGTTCTTACGTTTATATCACAACATTGTCAATAACTCATTTTTCACACAACATATTTCCGGGAAGTAATGCAAAGGATGAAATGTTGAACAGAATTAATATGCTTTTTTCCACCGCGAATTTTCGGAATTATAATGCCACTGGAATTCACCGAATTTCATTAACTGTATGTTTTTATAATGAAATATGAAAACAATTTGTAAAATTTTACAAGAAAAAAATTCTTATTTCATGTAAAAAAAATGAAATGATAATTAAATCATATCGACTACACAGTACAGCAGTAAATTTATACAAAAATTGTCGTCTATGGTATCATCAAACTTCTTCCTTCTACAGGCCTAATAGGATTCCTTCTTACAATCAAGGCACCTTAAGGTTTTAATTACTTTAGTGACGTAAACTGTCGTATTCTCTTCATAATTTTGCAAAATTATCCGATATTTAGTAAAACAAAGTTGAGCTCCAACAGTGATAAATCAAATCATACGAGTACATATTTAAGGAGTTTTGACGTACGAGTATTTTACCTCCAATCCGCCTTAAGATGCAAATATTGATGTCATTATGTTGAAATAATTTTTTTTAGACTCAGCTTCCTTGACAGGTTTGCAAAATGCAACCGCAAATATTTTGCCTTTTTTGGGGTTTCAATCAAATTTAAGACTAAAATGTTTCCAGCTTTTGTTATGTTGAATAAAAGTAAAAGTTTCGAAAAATTCCCTTTTATTTCATAATATTAAATACAGTAGTTAGTTCTAAGAAATAACAACAATTTTATTTACTTTTTCCTTACTCTGTTCCTTGAAAATTCAAATAAGGAAAAATCCCTTTTATAAGAAGCGCCTACGCAGTAAGAAGAATGTAAATCTTTAATTTGGTGAATGAATTTGTCTTGTTGTATGGTGCAGAATCCTGGGTTATGACACAAGCGGATGAATCAGTATTGGGAATCTTCGCGAGGAAAATACTCCGGAGAATATATGGACCCATCATGAACTGTGTGGCCTAGCATGAACTGCGTGAGCTATATGACGACGTCGACATGGTCCAGCGTTGTTTGGGTCATTTTGTGCGAATGGACCCAAATGCTCGAGCACGAAAAGTTTTCGACAACAAACTTAATAGGCGGCGCAGAAGAGAGCAACCAAAACTGCTTTGGAAGGACCAGGCTTTTGACTTACTATCAAAATTGGTTGTGTTTATTTGTATAGGTAGAAGAAGCTCAGAAGATCGAAGCGCTCGGAAATATTTTCTACTTGTGGCATATAATAGATAAGGATGTCTGTTCTACACGTAAAGAAAAAACACGTTCCGAGCTCTTTGGCCGCAAAAATAATTCTTTAAATTTGTTTGCTAAACTTTTGCCGCAAAAAAATGCAACGTTTCCCGTAAATAAAAACGTTTGTTGTAAACGTTATTGTAATTGATATGAGCGAGCGGTCTTTTACGAGAAAATTGTTATGGTTAATTTTTGCGGGAAACGAGGAGAACTTTTACGAAAAATGCAGGAATTTAAAGGGTGTCCCAACAAGAACGCAAAAGTTGAATGACTGATGCAGCAATTGAATTGTTTCTCTGGCTGTATGACATGTGGCGCCGTCTTGTTGAAACCACATGCCCTCCACATTCATTTCTTTCTGTTTAGGCACGAAAAAACTAGTTATCATTTCAAAATACCGTTTGCGCTTGACATGCCTCATTTTCATAAAAAAAAGGTCCAATGATTCCTCCAGCCCAAAATCCACACCACACAGTGACAGGTTGAGGATGCATTTGCTTCTCGTGAGTCACTCCAGGATTTTCCTCACCCCAATGCGACAATTCGGCCTATTGACGAAGCCATCAAGATGGAAATGGGTCTCGTCACTGAAGATGATTTTATCGGCAAAATCAGAATTTTCATGTTGTCTCTTCAATGCCCAATTAACGAACTCCCTTCGCTGCCCATGGTCAGCTGGCTTCAGTTCCTGAGTCAATTGAACTTTGTATGCATGAAGATGCAAATCTTTCGTCAAAATTCGTTGCATAGTGGATTTGGAGACATCAATTTCCTGAGCTCGGTGTCGAATTGAGGTGGATGGAGTTTGAGCGACATCATTACGTACAGCTGGGACATTTTCGGTCAATCGACCTGGTCGAAAGCGCGTTGTTGTCTTTACATCACTAACAGACCCAGTTTTGGCAAATTTATCCATTAATCTCTTTACAGTTGACTCTTTTGGAGCATTATTGTGACCCCAAATTGATCGGAATTTGCGAACTGTGGCCGCAAAACTTTCACCATTTTGGTAAAACAATTTCACAATGAGAATGCGTTGTTCATTCGTGTAGCTCTCCATTTTTACTAACCTCGTACCTTCTACTAGCAAACAATAACAATTGTTCAAATGTCAAACAATGACACTTCGAATGACGCCAAATTTAAATCTTGCGTTCTTGTTGGGACACCCTTTAGAATATAAATGCTAAAGACAACGTTAAAGAGGGTTGAGGAGAGGAGAGAGAGCCAAATTCACGTAATTTGTTGTTATTCTGTTGCTACCTTCTATGCGATTTGGTAATTTTTGGTAAACATTTAAAACTGATCAATATCAAACGGTGTGAGAGAATGAGATAGAAAGTATCCTGCAACCAAGAGAAAGAGGACAGAAAAAAGTGGAGAGCGACTTCGACGCGTTGAGTAGCAAAGAAAAATGTTCTTCCTTTTTTAGGCTGTCACAGGTGTCGGAGGTGTAAAGTCGGAAAAAAGTGATTGTGAATGTCAAGAATTTGAAATGTTTATAAATGACGCATACAAGTACTAGAGGACATCGCTGGCATTTTCTGGACTGATTTCGAGATGCTCAAAATCAGCAACACCAGTTATGAACCAGTTATTTTGATAAAAACATGTCAAACATATGTTTTTGGAACGACAAAAAATTTTTTAATTTTAATTAATTATTTTGCGGCTCCTTTAGAAACTGTAAATTTGTCAATCGTATGCAAAGAAAATGTAATAAGAAATAGTTAACGAATCATTAGTTTAAACAAAATTGAATACGAGTCAGTGACATTGGATAATAAATAATTGTAAAATAAAAGATACTGTTTGTAATATACGAGTACATATAAGATTATTAGAAAAGTACATATATTTTATTAATAAAACTTATATCCAACAACATCCAATATTTTGATTTACGTTTTCGATAAAATAAATAAATATTTTTCGCAAACGTCCCCTGATTCCTATAAAAACTATAAAATAGCTTGGTGCAACAATACATCTTCTGCGGCAAAGAAAATAGCATTTTGCCGTAAACGCTTTTCGTTTCTTCCAGGGTTTCCAGGGACTAATATACATCACTTAAGCCAAACGAAATATTAGTTTCTTAGGAAAGTTCTTCGTTGTCCGCAAATCTATGTGACAAACAAAGTTTTATTAACTCATTTTTCTTTCACGGGAAACGAATTTTTTCTCTGCGTGTAGTCGCCACCTATGAAAAAGAAAAATGAATTTCATGACTTAAACTTCAGTTATTTTTTCCAGTTCAGGGTACTACTTTTGTGTCATTTTTGTTAATGTTTTTTCCCTACGTTGTAATAGCAATTCTCGCATTAATTTTGGCGATTTCAGCATCGGATGTCTGTTTTAAATGTTTTCCCATTTTTTCATGGAATGGAATTATCGTAAAACACTCCTCATTCCTTGTCTATGCTCAGTTTCTTTACTCCAGTTTTAGCATATCGTTCTTGACGATGCCGCCATTTGCGACCTCCTTTTTCCCTTGCTCTATCGCTAAAAGTAAGAATTCTCTTTCAGAGCGCAACTTATTGCGCAACTGTTCCATATGGCTATCCCAGGGGGGTGTTGTCAATTGCATTGTAATATGACCAGTGTGTCGCACACCGTGGGTAAGGCCTTCACGGCGAGACTCACTTAAAACCCTCCTGGACTTCTGCTCCATATGGGGCATGTAGTTTTAGTCGTTTGGCCTGGATGAAAAGCTGTTAGTCAATTAGTCAGTAATGCTACAATTTTACATATATATTATTTGGATAATAATTTGAACAGCCATATTTTGGACACGAATTGAACCTTAGAACTCCCATCATTATTGGAGAGATAACTCATCAGTGCTGTCGCCTATGTCACCTTGATTATCTTGGCTGTTTGCTTCATGACTAATATTTAGCTTCTTAATTAATAAAGGGTGGCGCATAAGTAACGTTAATGGCGACTATATTGAATGCGTTCTTGTGCATCATTTGGTTTTAACTCGTGAGCCAATTGCATCTTATATGGGAAAAGATGTAACACATGTAAAATTCTTTACAAGGACAGCCTTAGACATCTCTAACTGCTGAGAACGTCGCCTGGGGGAAATTTCGGGGTTTTCCTCAATACTTGCTTGCACTCTAGCAATGGTCACTTCATTTCGAACTGCACGAGATCTTCCAGCACGCAAAAGATCACAGAAAGCTCCTTGTTGCCCAAAAGGCTGAACCAATCGGTATGAGTATTTTGCTAGGAGTATTTCGAACATGAAAGAAATTTCGATATGATCTGAATAATCGAATGCTGACTTTCAAAGTAAAATTGAACAACTTTGGTTCTATGTTCTGTGCTGAGCCTTTCCATCATAAATTTCCCAAGTATTCTGTGAGGAGACGAAAAAAAAAAGAAAAACAAAAAATGTATTCACTGATCAAATCTTAACGTTGCTTATGCGCCACCCTATAGTTGACACGTTTTTTACGCATTATCAATGCTTTTCAATTGTAAAGAGTAAACAAATTGCTACTACTCACCATTGTCTTCCTCGTCTTTGTTTTTATATAAAATTTAGGGAAAATCAGACATCTTTTTTATGTCGCGGATTTTGGTCAAAGTCAGGGTTTTTGTCATCATATGCGCTTCTTTACAAGAAGCATTTTTATATGGAAAAAATAAAAAATGCAGTTTATTGCTGTGTTTTCACAAAATACTCGTATATGCGAGGAGAAAAATTTAGGAAATTTTGGCAAATTTTAAAGGCACTTGAGCAAAGGGTTATACGCTTCTAATAACATATGCCTCGATATAATACCGACATGGTTTCACAGTGATGCGATGGATCAATTTAGGTGACTTTGGGTAAGAATGTCAATACTGAGATATTCTTGATCAATATCAAATACTCCGAAAAAACGGAAGTACTGTGATGCTACATATGATTTAGAATCATGATCAATCAAATCAAAAAAATGTGGGTTTGATTCGACATTTCAAAATTGGATTGCCACTTTTTGTACCGCTTACAATTGAAATCAGTACAATAATACTCTTTGTATGTCGATTTATACAAACATATCTTTAGAATTAATTAAAAAAAAAAACGGGCGCGTTAAATTGAATTTCCGTCCAAAGGGTGGTTTCACTGCCGTTTGGGCTTTAAGTGTGAAATTTGTAACAATTCATTCATGAAGTATGTCCACATCAAACGTGTTCCGTTGGCGCTGCAATTTCATCAACGCTTACAAATTACTGCCAAAATTGCCGCTATGTGGCAAATGATTAGGAGCTTAAGCCAGGCCACCGTTCAAATTCAAATTATCAAAATTTTTTAAATGGGTCTTAGTACAACGTAAGGAATATTCATTTTTTGCCGAAAAAATGTCGGCGGGTCCATCTCTGATTGAACGGATATGTTATTAAGTAAAATTGTGTTATTTGGCGCGATATCACCCGCTAAGATCGAAAAAGTGAATTAAAAATGTATAATTTTTAACTAGGCAAACAGCAGGCATTGAGTTATCTACTCAAATAAGGATTTCATATTCTTTACGAAAAGGTTTACCTTAGATACCCCATACCGTAGACGAGGCGACAGTCTCTCTAATAGCTTTTCTGACATACATAATTTCGCAAAGGTTGTTTTAAAAGTGGGGTCCAAGCTGTTTATGAAGAACCGATTGATGTGCACAACATTTGCTTTTGGGATATGTGTATTTTTGTATTCAGAATATTTGTTTTCACTTCAGAAAAAGTCTTCGTTTTTGCGATATTTACTTGAGGTTTACACTTTGCGAAGAAACTGATTTTTTCCATTTTTCCAATAACTGCCCACTGTGGTCATGTCCCGACTCTTTAGCTTCTATGAATAGGAGGTCGGAGAGCTTCTCACATTCATTGAGCTTGCGTGCATTCAGTTTTTAATTGAACCCATTTAATAGGACTTATTGATGACTCTGAACATCAGTTTGAGAAAAATTTGTAAAACTTAGCAATCTACTAGTCGAATTGTTTGCCACCAAATTGAAGTGACCGCTCTTCGTATTAAGATTGGTAGTGGCCGCGGTAGGTCAAACTGAATCGATATATTTCATTACTTGATGCTACTTTCATTACAAACTCTTCGTTTACCATTACGTAATCTTATGTCGAAATTGATGTTAGTTTTTCCACAGTGTTCATGTTCTCTACTGCGGTTTTTACCAAATTTTTTTCCTATGCCAGAGTAAACGATGTCAAAGTTTCATAATGGTGCCGTTTATTAAAAATCGCATTCAGAAGATTAGAGTTTACACATTTTTGTTCAGCGTTTAATTAGTTATTTGGGTTCTCAGAACCAACATTCGCAATAATAAATATACGAGGTGTGTTCAAAAAATAAGATAAATTTTCAAATTTCGTGGGCTACGTACATTCGACTTTCGATTATTATTTTTTTTTATGTTGGTACACTCGTCTCGAAGATATGTTGATGTTTTTATCCACATAGCATGGATCAAAGAAGTTGTATTACATTTTCTGTACAAAAATGGAATTAAGTGCTCAAAAACACTTGAAATGTTGACAGTGGCATACGATGAGAGTACTCTGAGTCAAAAAAATGTTTACAAGTGGTACAAGGAGGTCGAGAAGATGTGAATGGCGACGCTCGCTCTGGACGTCCCAGCACATCAACAACCGATGAAAATGTTGAGAAAGTGATGAAAATTGTTATTGGAGAATCGTCAAATCACAATTGGAGAAGTTGCTGAGGATGTCGGTTTATCAGTTAGCTCATGCCATGCAATCTTTTCGGAAATTTTGGGCATGAAGCGTGTGTCAGCGAAGTTCAATCCAAAATTGCTGAATTTTGACCAAAAACAACGTCGCCTGAGCATCGCTCAGGAATTGTTAAATCACGTCAACGATGATCCAGATTTGCTCAAAAGGGTCATAACTGGTGGCAAATCATGGGTATTTGATGATGCCACTGTATTCACCAAATTTGGCCCTCTGTAACTGTTTCCTGTTCCCAAGATTGAAGAGACCCATGAAAAGACGGCGTTTTGCGCCAATTGAGAAGAGCTTAAGAACATAAGATAGAGCTTAAGAACATACCAAAGAGTGCATATCAAAACTGCTTCGAGGATTGGAAGAAACCGCTGCCACAAGGATATTATATCTAAGGGGACTACTTTGAAGGAGATAAAATAGAAATTTATGAATAAATAAATATTTTTTTAGAAAAATGAAAATTCATCTTATTGTTTTGAACACACCTCGTATTAATTCGTATCGTTATGCTAGGAAGTTTCATATGCCAAAGTAACTTAAAATTATTTCTATACAAAATTCGAACATTGAGTTTGAATAACATCAAACATGTCAACTCTGGAAACATTTATTTTGCAGTTTCGCAGCGTCTTCACTTCACTGTATCTGACGAAAGTGACGATAAGTGATTAATTGATAAATTATTTAAATGGATTAATTGATTAATCAAACATTTGGATATGATTACGATTATATATTTATATGATTAATATTTATTATTTATCTATTAATCATTGTTTTGATTAAGTAATACTAATGATTATCATATAAGATCATGGTTTTGATTATTTAAAACTTATGATTAATTAATGAATGACCCAAAGTTGAGTAATTAAATATTGTATGATTCATATCTTTTATTATTTGCCACCCAGTGTGTCCCTCTATAACTTTTTTGGCCAACTAAACATCTGTTTCTTGTTACCCTAATCAAAATAATAGAATTGTGAATAAATTATTCGAATTTTGTTGACTAAAATTTAAATTATTTGATTAATCGTAAATCCTTCAATTAACAGATTAATCGAATTAACGGATTAATCATTAGATTAATTAACTAATTGATCGCGCGTGTTTTCACAGAAGTAGTTTTGGCTAATATTCCGGCATTAATACATCACTGTGCGATGTCTATACCAATGTAAAAATAATTTAGCTTCCTTTTTTTCTTCTGCAAGTTGTTGTCAAGGAAAATCTCAGCATTCTGTCACTTTAAACTGTAATTTTTTACTATTACAGTTTATGACAGTGTATATAACAGTTTATATTTTTTAGAAAACATCCTTAAAAATGTCGATACGTGGAAAAATTGTCATGTACTACTCGTATTTTCAAAAACAATAGCTCAGTTGCTATCATCATTTGCCTCATACCATTTGTTTTTACATTTCTCTTAGTGTATGCAATTAGTAAAGCTAAAACTCACCTGTGGCAAACTCAATAGAAATGACAGAATGTAGGTTCCACCCAACAGTCGATAACACCGTTTGGCCATATTCAAGGATTTCATGGGATACTTGACGGCAATCCAGCGATCTATTCCAATCAACACCAAGACATACGTCGATAAGTACAGACTGAACATTTGAAATAATTTCACCAGTTTGCAGGTTAATTCATTAGCCAGCCACTGGACAGTGTAGCACCAGGCTGCCTCTCCGATTATACAAAACCCCGTGACTAAGACATCGGCGATGGACAAGTGGAATATTAACGAGTAAATGGCACTCCAGCTGTGGCGAGAATTCCTTCGAGCAATGCGTGTCTTGTAGATATTCCACATGGTGAGCACGTTGCCCAGCAGTGAGAATAAGGCCATGGTACTCAACACGTAAACTTTCACGAGGGCCGATTTCGACAGCTGCGGTGCATGCTCCAGCCGTATTTCATCATCTTCGATGGCAGGTATAGTAGAAGCTGGCACGTAAACATTTGTCCTCATGTACGTCAGGTTGGTGAGGAAAGAATAGGTGTTGGTTGACGGGGAGTCCAGCTGCTGCAACCATTGATGTATGGTGGATGTGGTCAAGGACGACGTCGATGTCGTTATGGGCGGTGAGGAGGTGTGAGCTGTCACATCGTTGTGTAGAAACCCAAGTGTGGAATTGGATACACTGCCAACGTGCTTGACGAGATTTGAAGTAAAACCAGCAGCCACATTGATTATGTTATCTATGACTGGCACTCTGCCCATGTTGGGCGTTATTATGTTAAGATTCATTGTTGATTAGCGGGTAAGTTGATACAGGAGCTATGCAGAGTGCAATTGTCAATCAATCATTTGCCATGGGAACTAACAAATCGATTATTCTGATTGTTATGTAATGAACTGTATGTAATATGCGAGTATTTTCTACATTTACAAATTCACTTTCCAGTTGCAGTTCGAATAAATTATTTGCGATGTGACCAACAAATGCCCTCTTTTGCAGTCAAACAGCCCGCACAGGTCTTTCCTTTCGTTTCGTCAGGTTTTCGTATTAACTAATTCAGCTGCTTTAGCATTGGATTTCTGTGAACACGTTATTAGAGTAAACGCCACATGTACTTTGAATTGTTTTCCTACACCCGGTTGGTATCTTTGCCTGGAACGATTTTCTACAAATAGAGAGAATATAGAAAGAATTTACATAAAAGTCATATTAATTACATCTGTTGTTTACTGTAAGTGCTATTAAAAAACTTTTCTTTCGTACTTTTTTTCTTTTTACATTTCGTTCGCAATAATTATTTGGGGATACGAATTCGGTTAGCCGGTTATACGTTTTTATCATTAAATTAATAGCAATTTTCTTTTCAAATTTTATTAACTTAGTTTAACAATTAAACTATGCGGAAGTATTCTTAAAAGTGTAATGTAATATCACTTTGTAATAGGAAAATGTTTACTAATTCCAATCGCCATCTGAGATTCCTGTTTGCAACATTTTGGTAATTTGTAAAGGATAACTTTTAAAAGTATTATAAATCTGGCTAAAATAGATAATAGAAGTAATTGGTAATTTAAAAAGGCTTAATATAATACATTTTATCAGTTTTGAAGACGACCGCTTTTCCTAATTTAAGGGTTAGTTATTTGCTTTACAAAATGGGTTTTATGTAGATCACAATCTGACATTCGAGTTACGAGATAGGACAACAGATATAGTATGGTTAAATTACTCTACTCTAATACAACAACTAAGACTATCCAACAATGTTTTGAACGGGAGCAACCAAATATCTTTCCTAGGATAGTTTGATGGGTTGACTTCGAATCTGTAATTGGGTTTTCTCTATCACGTCAGGTTTTCGAGATACAAAACAAAAATGTCTTTATTCGTTTTATACATAAAAAATCATTAGTTTATTTTAAAACCAATGAATTTTCAAAAATGAATGGCGTTATTTGAACGTCGTTTATATTTTGTTGGTTCGGTTTCACGTATTAAAGTCCAGCAATAGTCTCCCAGCGTGCTTTTGTCCCAAAATCCTTGATAATTTCTTTTAATTTTCATTAAATCTCGGCGGGCACACTCCCCTTGTTCAGCAACAATTTGTCTGTAGTTTTCACTATTATTGTTTCCAAACAAACTGTGCACGATGCTCTTGAAAGATTTCCAGGCTGAATATTCTTTCTCCTATAAACATTGTGAAAAATCCTCTTCATTCAAAAGCTTCCTAATCTGGGGGACAAGAAATATGCCTTCTTTGATTTTAGCATATGAAATTTTAGAAAAAACCGTTAACAAATATTTAAATGCTGCACCATTTTTGTCCTGAGCGTTGACAAAGTTCTCAAAAAGCCCCAATTTTAAGTGCAGCGGTGGAAGAAAAATGTCATTTAGATCAATTAATGGTTTATTTGAAATGTTTTATTTTCCTGGTGAATACTCAGTTCACTTTGTCCACTCTGTTCTAGACAAAGGTCCCCACAGAACTTCCATTTATTATCGTTGTATTTGAGTAATGTCAAAATTTCAGTCATTGATTCGTAATTTTCCTTTGTATTAACGGTACGAGCAATTGGTATGGATGGTTTTTCATTCCCATTTTACGAAAGAGGAGCCTTTAAACTGTTCTTAGAGCCGTCCATAAATAATCTCCTTTCAGTTTTGTCGTGTGGCTGGTTAATTTTTTGAAATAAACCATCAACATCAGTACAGGATAGAATAGAGTGTTTCGTTTCAAAATATGCTGACAATTCCAAGTTTCTATCTCTATAGATTGCTACTTTTGTCCCAACTGCAAGTTGTTTCCACTGCTGCATGCGTGAAGCCAGTAATTCTGCGTCTTGCTTCGTTAAATTTAAATCCCGATTTAGATCATTTTGCTCAGCTTAAGTCACTAAATGTCGTTCATCATCAGCCTGATACAAAGATATTTCGGAGTCACTGGGAATGACTGGTAATGGATCATTTGATGGACGTTGAGCTGGTTTAGAAACTGATGGGACATTGGCGTAATATTTTTTCTATTTTTTCATATTGAATCCAGCAACTTTTGCTAAGCAGAAATATGAATCGGTTTGGTGTTTACTTGACTCTTCCCAAAGTACTGGAATTGAAAAATCGAAATAGATCTTCTTGCCATTTGACCACTTGTATACAGTTCTGCAACTATTGCAAAACATTGTCGATGTCCACGGTTTGTGCAAGTTTCTGACAGCAAAACCAAAATAATGTAAATATGCATACTTTAATGATTCTGATATTGATTGCATATCCTTTTTTTCCAACCAAATATTCACCATACACAAAGCAAAAATAGCTTGAATCAGTAACACGCGATCTCCCTGACATGCTTAAACGCTACTATTATGAACATTTAGAACCGATGTGGACTTCTGTCCAATTAATAATTCTTTGGCGTTTGGGAATAAGGTCTTAAGTCATATACTATAGTTTTTCGTAATGTAAAATTGAAACTTATCTAATTGTTTGCAAATCAGGATAAAATTTGTTTGAAAATGAAATGATGGCAAACAAGCATGGATATGATTTCCTATAGGAATATTAAGAATTTTTTTAAAATTTTTTTTACATTACATTATTTACATTACATTTTACATTACGAAAAACTATAGTATATGACTTAAGACCTTATTCCCAAACGTGAAAGAATTGTGAATTGTTTTACAGTATTGCCAGCATGTGATAAAAAAGGAACAAGACGTGATAACACGGATTCGAATTCAGTGCACCCAGATTAGTTAAAAAAACATGCTTCGTTTCTGCAGTCCATTTTTTTTTCTGAAATGCGCAGACCTGTGTAATCGAATAAAATTTTCAGCATTACATTAATTTTTGAGCGAATTTGAGCGATCTTTCCGGCCTTGCTTCATCTTTGGTATGATATTCACTCATTATTCAGTGGTTTTCGTATTCTAACAGTTTTATAAAAGTTTTGGTAGTCAGAAAACATTTCTTTACAGATTTGAACGCGATAGTCCTTCTTAAAAAATTGAGTGCTTTTAGTAGCACTGGAACTGATCGGTCAAGTGCCACCGTCGTCACCAAGGTATCTAATTTTTAATCAATGGTGAGCCCCAAATCTCAGATTTGTACTTGACTTTCATCGCCAGAGATTAATTGTCGCCCCGAGCACTCTATCTCCAACTCTGTCCCCGGTTTTTTAACTGTTTGTCTCAGTTGTAAACTTTTCTTTTCGACAAAGTCTGTTCATGGAGGATGTTCAGCAGCATTCTAAATTGCAAATTTTTTTCGTCAACAAAGTTACGAAATTTCTTCTTTTTTCATTCGTGCAAACCGGTTGTAACTGAAAGTAACTGAATGATGTAAAATTCAGCACAAATGTTTGCCACAGTGTTACCCACTAGAAGAAATGAAAAATTTTATATAGTCGCCTAATTTATATTGAAAACTGATCTTATTTACTTTTTGAATACATTAATATGACCTGATACGCTAAAATATTTTATTTGTGATAAAATTTTGAACATCACTTTAGGTCTGCTTCTGTTGATGGACACTAAAATTTACATCTGATATAGGGTGATTTTTTAAGATTTAAGTTTTTCAGGTTGGCAGCACTGGTTGGCAGCGGCGTCCAAACGTCATCTGTCAAAGTGAAAAGTGTACAGTAGACTCTGTCATTTCATCGTGGAATGACGAATGACCTACCAGAACGCCTAATTTTTGGTAAATGGGCCTTACAAAAGCTTAATGAAAATCCGGTTTTTTACCGAAAAATTGTGTTCAGCGATAAGGCTCATTTCTTGCTGAACGGATACGTAAACAAGCAAAACTGTCGCATCTGGAGTGATGAACAGCCACATGCCATGATGATGGCGGTGTTTGAGTTACTCAAGTGATTCATTTCTTGTAATGTTATTTAAATCCTGGCCTCGTAAGGACCATCTATCGATTTTTTTTATAATTATTACGCTAATTATTTTGATAGACATTTTTCCACTAGTTTTTACTTATATCGTATATTGATCGTAGTTCTTTCCGCACCACCCACAGAGTTCTTATAAAGTTATAATAATATTTTATAATGTTAATTAGAATTCGTATTCTTCCGTCGAGTATAAAACCATAACTTGAGCGCTTAAAATGAAGTGAAGTGAAAACTTTGAAACTATTTAATGCCTTTATGGTTACTTGAAAATTTGTTAAAGTTATCATGTGCACTACATTAGACTCGTGCTCGTATATGGTTAAATAAGGATGCTATGTGAGAATAAAACAAAAGGAATCAAACAAAAACCACTAATTATCAGATATCTTAAAAGCCAGAAATCAGTTGCTTAATTTGTGGCTTTTGTTCAACTGACAGGAGAGGGAAGTAAACTAAGTTTGTGGACAATTGTCTGACATCTCAATGGAATTAAAGCAGACAGAATCTATGCATGTCGTAGAGGGAATTAACTCATTAATTGATGTCTTCTGTATATTTGAATCAATCGCATTAAAACACATCTTCCCTCTTTGGCCTTTAGAATAGAAAAAATCTATATTCTTGCGAAACTAGGGATGGTTGATAGTAGAATTGCGTACTCAGTTTCTCATGTCATGTTTATTGGGCTTATTAAAGGACATTAAGTGGCGACAGGCATTCAGTTATCACAACTTTGAATAAGGTATAAATGACAACATGTATTCTATATAAATGAGACATATTTCTGCTAATTATGAACTGTTGTAGTAGTTTTGAATGGGGGTTTGCGATTTCTGAGGTCGCTATTTAACCTTCCTTAAAAATTATTATTAGTTACGTTGTGGGACTTATCAGTCACTCCAATGGATGTATTTTTGACACTGTCACTATCAATATGTGGAAACATTTCACACCATTAAGTGGACGTTAGACTACGACTCAAAGACGCCAAGATTCAAATTTCACTTCACATTGAGCATGACGAGTATAAATATTTGGCAATTGTGGATAGGCGGATAAGTTGTTGGATATATGAAGCGAAAAATAAGTTAAGTTCATTTAGTTATTATTTCTTAAAGATTTTGCAATAATTAACATTAAAACTAAAATTAAATTAAATGAAAGTGAGACTGAATTTCGACATGATTATATGGAAGCTTCGGTATTTTTCACAGAAATGTGTCGACATTCAAATTTAAATAGAAAATCACTCTGGCAAAGAAATTGCCGGAAATTGATCAGTAAGACATAAAGTATTTAGTATTTATTCAAATTTATTGCATTGTATAGGGTTATCCATTTAGTGGTTTTAAAGCCGCCGGTCTGGACAATCGAATTCAAATTGAAAATCACTCTGGCAAAGAAATTGCCGGAAATTGATCAGTAGAACGTAAAGTATTTAGTATTTATTCGAATTTATTGCATTGTATAGGGTTGTTCATTTAGTGGTTTCAAAGCCGCCGGTCTGGTATGGCTGTCAACTGTTAAATACCTGTCATCTGAAGTGTTATTTATTTAGTGAAGGATTTGCCCTTTATAAATGTGGATCGTTTAACAACCAAATCACACGCAAAAATAGTTAAAACTTACTACAAATGTGGCCACCAAGATCATGCTATTTGACATCGTTAGAATCTTTTTCTGGCGGGCTACTTGAAACTTCGTGTTTACGCATATGAGCCCTAAACGTTGGAGCAATTGAAAAAGAAAATTCATCAAGTTATCGCCAAAGTACCGTCCGAAATGTACGAAAAAGTGATCGATAACTACCTCAAAACGATCCACTGTTGCAATCAATCTAGAGGAGGTCCTTTAAAGGACATTGTATTTCGCACAGAATGGGAAGGTTCAAGTATTATAATGAAATAAAAGTTTCACCGGAATCATAGCTTTATGTGTGTAAATAAATAACTTTACTTTTGAAGCCAAAAGATGGATAAACCGGTATGTAAAGTAGTTCCTTCCCGAAATGAATGAACAAACATTCAAATATTTTTTCCGGAAAAGACTTCAGTTTTCGCAAGAACTTATCTTTAACGTCTTCTATCGACTGAAAACTGGTGCCTCGAAAATCTCTATTTGAGTTTTAAAAAGAGAAAAAGGTCAGCCAGAGAAATATCATGTGCAGACGGTGTTTGTTCGTAGATATTTGGCAAGAAATTCGTTCTTAATGATATCCTTGTGAGATCGTGCGTTAAAGTGGTGCAAAATCCAGAAAGCTGCCTATTTACGACAAACTTACTTTTTCGAACACCACATAATTCCCACATACCGAATATTTGTAATTTACCACCTGATCTGTCAAGAATTTCTAGCACTTTTGTTGGACTTTAATGTGTTTTATCTCTTTCAGTTCAGTTGGGTGTCTCATCATCGCTTATAAAGCGTTCTATGGATTGACTCGTGCTATCATATTTGATATTTTGAATCTTGTAGGGCGGCAATGCATTTCATATCTTAACAATCGTACAGAATAGCACGAATTGATTCACGTATCACTCATATGCACGTGCTTTTGTGAGTAATGATTCATCGTAAGGCTTCTGTAACTTTTTCAGCGATTCGGCAAAGAAAATTTTATTAGCTACCAACTCCCTGAGGTGGAGATAAAGAGGAGAGTATTGTTTGCTAACAGAACAGATGTTACTATCGGCTAAGCAAGCGATTCTATGATGAAGCCCTCTCTCGACCAACAAAAATTCGACTGCACCAGATGTTGGTTCTACCTGTCTTATTATATGGTGCAGAATCCTGGATTAGGACGCAAGCGGATGGATCAGTACTGGCAGTTTTTGAGAGGAAAATATTCCGGAAAATGTATGGGCCCATCATCGTTAAACGAGAGTATCGGCGTCGCATGGACAGTGAGCTGTGTGAACTATAAGCCGACATTGACGTGATCAAACGCATTAATATACAGCGATTGCGTTGGCTGGGTCATGTTATGTGGATGGAGCCAAATGCTTCGGCATGAACTGTTTTCGACAACGAACTCGATAGACGGCGCAGAAGAGGGTGACCAAAACTCCGTTGGAAGGACTAGACTTTTGAAATGCTATCGAAACTTGGTGTGACGAATTGGAGAAGAAGCGCAGAAAATTAAAGCGTTTGTTATTGTTTTCTACGGACGGCATATAATAGATAGGGATGTCTATTCCAGTCGCCACCTACGACACAAAAGAACCAACTCCTTGAGACGATGCCTTGCGCGATATCTTATCCACTCTAAAAATTGCAAAATATGCTTGAGATGAGCTAACAAAATTGAACATTCTAAACTAACTAAATTACAGAACTGCGCGTCAGCAAAATATATCGTTTCAAATGATCAATTCCCCATACTTTTTTGTTAGCACAATGTACAAGCTAGTGCTTCAAGCGTTACAAATCTTTAAAGCGGCTTTTGATATAAGTCTGCAATTTGTATAAAATTTCTCACTTCTTTACCAATTACCGATATATCTGAACTTACGTTACGTTACACAAAGATGACCATTGAGGCTATTTTTTTTTTTCCAAGACTAAAATGGTTCAAATGGAAACTAGAGTTTAGATTCAGTTTATGATTACAATGGAATAGGCTTTCAGTGAACCTGGTGAACCTTCTTAAGGCGCAAAGGAAATAAAGATTCATTTGGTGCAGCTACAGCTTAGTAGATTAGTTTTTAATTTACACTTTGTTTTGCTTTGTTTCTGTGGAAAATGTCCCTCAATTATCTCAAAGTAAGTAAACATATAATAGATGTCCCTTAATTATATATCTGAAAGTCAGGAAAAAACACATAATAAAAATGAACACACTTGTTATAGATTTTCACTTGACTTCACCAGCAATTAAGTATCATTGAACAAACACACTTTGATGGAAAATGTCAGCTCTGAATACTTTGAGATCAAAATATAAATGTCAAATTGCTCTCAATATATTGTTGAAAGTGTTGAAAATAATTCACACAATCAAACATATTCTTATAACGTAAACAATATTCAATAAAGGTTAGAAAATGTCATACATGAAAAATTTAATTTTCAATGGCAAATTGTGAACAAAACAATATTGACTGCTTGAGTAGATTTATATATTCCTAAATGTTTATTAACTTGTATTAAACTTTATACGTTAAGGTGCAAAGTATAATTTATAATAAAATATTATGAAAAGGTAAACTAAACTCAAAGAATTTCATAACTGACAGTAAATTCATAATATGTACTGTATATTTTTCTTTGAAATTAAAGATAATGGAAATGATAATAATGACTTTTTAGATCTTAAGAATCATGTGGCGAAATAGTATTATACAGGGTGGGCCGTAAGGGGGTTGGCGATTAAATATTCAATAAAAAAAAAACTACGAAACATAAAAAAAAATATATTTGTATTTTTAAAAAGTAGAAACATGGGAATTTTTGAGACTTAAAAATAACGTTGTCCAAATGGCTTCCCTCGGCTGCGTGACACTCTTGGAACCGAAGTCGCAAATTTTGGAAAACTCGTTGAAAATTTGTTCTCGATATTTTGTTACTTTCCTGAATAATGATCCTCTTCAACGGCTCTAAATTGGTCGGATTATTCTCGTAGACTACCGATTTGAGATAGCCCCATAGAAAATAATCGCATGGAGAGAGATCGGGGCTACGTGGGGGCCATTCAATATCCCCCCTTTTCGAAATGAGTTTTCCAGGAAAAACATTTTTCAGCAGCTCTATGGGTACCCTAGCCGTATGACATGTGGTCCCATCCTGTTGAAACCACATCCTCGAGGTATTGCCTTGAAATTCTTGCAAAGCTGGCACCAAAAAGTCTGCTAGCATGTTGCAATAATTGTTCGCTCTAACCGTAATCGCATGCCCTCCTTCGTCCTCAAAAAAGTATGGTCCAATAATACCGGTTGACGTTATCCCAGCCCACACGACAAGCTTAGGGCTGTGAAGTGGACGTTCATGCAAGCGTCGGGAATTAGTCTCGGACCAGAACCGTCAATTTTGCTTGTTCACATGGCCATTAAGGTGAAAATTGGCCTCATCACTAAAAATCACGTTGTTGAAATTGTTGAACCGCTCTAGCATCAAATTGACAAAGTTAAGTCGGTTATTGGCATCATCGGGTTTTAATTCTTGGACTATCTGAATCTTATAAGCCTTTAAATGCAAATCACGTTTCAAAATTCGTCGCAAAGTTGTTCTTTTGACATCCAAAGACTGACTTCTCTTACGTGTTGACTGTTGCGGATTTCGCTAAACTGAAACACGAACACGCTCCACAATGTCGGCTGATCTTGCAGAAACTGGGCGACCACGAACCGTAATTGGTACTGTTGAGCCGGTTGTTTCGAACATTCTGATCCATTTTCGTATCACATTGGCGCTTGGAACTTCACTTAAATCGTGTAAACCGTGTTCATGCCGATACAAATGTCGTGCAGTAATCACTGATTTATTGTTTTCGTAATACGCTCGGACACAAAATGCACGCTGCACTCCCGTGTACGGCTCCATGCTGACTAAATTTCCAGGAAGCGGCGCAGCGAACAACATATCCCCCCGCCACCCCGCGCCGCGCGATACCGAGAAATTGAAGAATTAAATCGCCAACACTCATATGGCCTACCCTGTATTTGTAATTAGTTTAAACGAAGTAATTATAATGATTTCAGTGAAGATATGTATTTTATTTTATGCCTTTATCCATTGACTTTTAAGACGCGAACCCAAATTTACCGTACGATGTTGGGGTAAGAACTCCTGATGCACTACGCCACGGTAATCGAAAAAAATAGTGAGCGAAAACTTGACATTTGATCGAATTTGGCGTGTTTTTTTTTTTGGTCTTGGCTCTCCTGGAATCTTTCATTGCGACGATTGGGTTTTGGGTTCGATGTCATAACTATTCGAGTATACCCATGATTCGCCACCAGCTATGACCCTTTTAAGCAAATCTGGATCATCGTTGACGTCATTTAACAAATTTTGAGCGAAACGAGCCAAAACATTGGTTTTGGTCAAAATTCAGCAATTTTGGAACGAATTTCGCTGCCACATGCTTCATGCCCAAAATTTCTGAAAAGATTGCATGTCATGAGCCAACTAATATATATGCCGACATCCTTAGCAACTTTTCTAATTGTGATTTGACGATTCTCCATAAAAATTGTCTTCACTTTCTCAATATTTTCATCGGTTACTGATGTGCTGGGAAGGGCGTCCAAAGCGAGCGTCGTCATTCACATTTTTTCGACCTTCCGTGAAAAGCTTGTACCACTTGTAAACATTTTTTTGACTCAGAGTACTCTCACCGTATGCCACTGTCAACATTTCAAGTGTTTTTGAGCATTTAATTCCATTTTTTACACAAAATTTAATGCAACTTCTTTGATTCATTTTTTTCGATAGCAGAAAATCGCCCAACATGCAAAGCAATTGTCTTATTTATGCCTCTCACCAACAAACTAAACATGCTGTACGAATAAAACCGTCAACATATCTTCAAGACGAATGAGCCAACATAAAAAAAATAATAATCGAAAGTTGAATGTACGAAATGTAGCCCGCGAAATTTGAAAATTCACCTTGTTTTCTTAACACATCTGGTATACTTAATTTGTTTTTGTTTTTGAAGTTTATTTAATTTACTTTGACCAGTATTCCATTTTGTTAAAAACTAAATTTTTCTAAATTTCCCAAATTTAGAATCACAACAGAAATGATTATTATTGAGTTAAAATATCCAGGAAATTTCAGAATGGCATAATTAGTTCTTGCGCAAAACAAACAAAAAAAAAAAAAAATATGTAAATATATTGAAATGAAGTTTGTAATTATGAGTAAAAGTTAAGAAATGCCAAATCGCTGTATTTGTTGAGCGAACGGCAACGAAATATAAATAGTTTAGTAAAAAATTCCACAATATTTGCACAACATTGAAGCCTTTATTCAGCATAGTTAGAATGACTCGGTTTACGTCAAATGTGCATCATTTTGTTCGATAACTTATAGCCATTTTAAAGGTAATTTCATAGAAATCTTTGTCATAGAAACCTTTGACCTTATTTGTCGATTTTAACAAAACAAAGTCATTCGCCGTAGTTAAGAAGGGAAGGTGAGGCTTGACGCTGTTCTGAAGTTATACAATTCCTCTCCTATCAGCCATAGCTGGCCGCTTCTGGGCGATGACTTTCTATAGCCGGTCCAATTCTTTGAATTACAGGTGCGAATTGAGAGTTTGGCCGTAGGGGATCAAGGGAATACAATTCGTCTCCTATCGGCCATTGCTGGCGGCTTCTGAGCG